>JYDV01000200.1:0-35518 GCA_001447645.1 Trichinella pseudospiralis
GTTTCGTGTCGTCCGCGATCTGCTTCGTGTCGTCCGCGTTTTCACTTTATCTTTTCTTCATTGTCCATATCTATAACAATGTTGAATGTTAAATCAAAAATTTTCTCGTTTTATCACATAGTAAAACTGTGAAATTTAGCATAAAATTTTGTAATTGAAGAAATATTCAATTAAACATAACGTGTACAAAATGTTTATATAGGGATTTCTTTAAAGAAAGAAAAAATAACGAGAAAATGGAATAACTTCAACAATTAAAAGTAGACCTCCGTAGTTAGTGTACGTTTTCTCACGGAATGCACTCAGAGATGCTACCGCTTGCTGTTAAGCAAACAAATGCACCGTTACTAATGATAAGGCAATCTTCAAACGACCCTTATTTGCATAATGTAGCGCTATAAATCTATCTTTGTCTTAATTATTCTACCGTAACGTCATGAAATTAGGAACATTAAAAATTGATGCACAGTGAACCGCCACTCTAGCGAATGCCACACACTGGAATGGAATAATTTCAAGTGATTCAAAAAAACAATTTACATGCATGAAGTTGAAAATAATTTACGTGGGATATAAATTCTTTTTTTACTGATGAATTCTTACCTACCTATAAAAACCAAAAATATATATTTTTACAGTGAAATATCTTAGATCTTACATACTATAAACTCAAGCACTTAATTCCAAGCACGCTTTCGTAGCATCCCTGTTCCAGCCTTATAGAATCAGTACACCCAAGAAATCATACATGCCTCTTGTATTCGTTTGATCTGCTTCGTGTCTTGTATAGATTTTTGTATGGTGCCATCTGCATTTTTATTTTTTTCACTTCGTTCTCAATACCTGCAAAAGTGATATTAAATCAAAAATTTCCTCACTTCATCACTTAGTAAAAGTTACACCAAATTGAAAGTAAATTTTTGAATATAACAATTAACTGCTCTTTAATTAAAAGACATTTACAAAATAAGTATACAAAAATTTCCAAAATAAAACACACTAACTGAAATGAATTTCTTTTGTTGAATTATAAACGGCCAGTATTTAACGCCATATTAAATTCAGAGAACATTTTACAACGCTACCACTTGCCACGTAAGTCAAACAAACAAATGCCCAATTACTGATAATAAGGCACCATTATGGCGATCGTTATTTGCATAATGGAGCGTTAGAAATCAGTTTCAGGGGGTTAGAACTTTCTGAAGGTCTTCTTTTGATTGGTCATTTCATTTTCGGTTATTAAATCTGTGTATATTAGTTATATTTTTTACCATGTATGTATGTTTTTATAAAAATCTCATCTTTTAACTGAAATCATTTAATTTTTTATTTTGTAGCGATTTCTTTTCCAATGTGTACTTTATTAATTTGATTATGTGACATGGAAGAACAATTTAAAGAACAAGAATCGTATTAAACATGGATTTAAAAGTTCTGCAAAAGTTTCAATGCTAACTACGCTGTATTTGTGGAATAAATGGCCGCTAAAGTTGCCACAATGCCTATCTTAATACACAGAAAAGCAGCAACGCTGTAAACGAAGCAAGGTGCATGCATTTTAGTAAGGGAAACATTTTCGACATTTCAATAAAGTATTCATTAAAATCTTGCAGTCTTGCGCTATTTCTTTAATTTGGTTTACTTATTTATCCCTCATTTTCTGTCCATTTCGTTTTACATTAGACAATGCATATTTATGCAATGAAACGTGCAGCACAGTTTTCTCTTCATATGTAATGTGAATTTTTAATAAAAATTTGTAATGCATTATTTATACGCTTTTTACTGGCAATATGAATATGCTCGCTTAGTGTGTATAGCGACATCAGTTTGGAGAATGACTAACAGTGGACTGAAAAACTGAGTTGTACGCTGCTTGTCAGAACGGCTTCATGTATGATGATAAAAGTAGCATTATGAACGATGAATGCATTTTGAAATATCAAAATCTAAAACTAAAAGCGTTGTCTACATTACAGAAGACATAATCACAACAGCTTCGTAGCTCATGAATTGATTTTCAACATCGTCTAGCAGTGTACAGCCTGGTATGCATTCATTTGTGCAAGTCCTGTAAAAGTAGTAGTTCTTTCTATCTTCATTTTCTGAAAAATATCTCCACACCTATTATTAAAAGAAATAATCTGAATACAGCAGGTACATACACATGCGGTAGCACATCACACTGCACTAACTATAGCAGTAACTGTGAATTCACTCACACCGCTGCAAGTATATAAGCATATCTTTCAATATACAATGCCACGCTCGTTGTTTCATAGAATATTGATAATGAGAACACCCAGCGTTCTATAACATCATAACCGCACGCCATCTGCACTTTAACCCTTGCCGTTTTATGAAGAACACAAATTTTTGGCTTTTTAAAAATATACTGCAGAATATAAATTTTCAATGTTAGATTTGTCGCTTATAAACAATTGTCATATTTTAATCCATTATCCAGCCAATTATCGTATACCATTAACAACTGTGATAATAATATCTTCCCGCGCATTTGAAGAAGGCAAACAACAACGTCTTGCGCAGAGCCTCAGCTTTCTCCCGTCTGTTTCCAGAAACATGCAGATCATCAGTCCATAGATAAAAAAAAAGAACTGGTCTTCTCTCTTATCTAAAGGAAAAGAACTCAGCCCTATATGGTAAAATCCTTTTTGATCTCTGCATTCGATATCTGCTTTAATTTTTTGCCATACTCTGGGCATGTTTGCCGTTCCGCAAATTCATTTATGCCAGATTTATCTCTTTCATTATCATCTCACTGCACATTTATTGTTTTTTCAAAATAAATTTTTCATTAATGATGAATTTTTTTCTTGTATTATTCTTCATTTACAATAAATATTTTTTTCTCTTTTTTGCAAAGGTTTCACTTACATTGATTATTTAATTTTTCAAAATTTAACTGTTTTTCAATTTCTTTTCTCTAAAAGCTTTTCAGTATAACTGTCTAGGAACTTTCAATGACAAGCATAACATTTTCCCCTTGTTTAACTAACACTACATGGTGACTATCGATAAAAAATAATGCAGCATTTGGAATTTGTTATCTTTGTAAAATTTGTAACAGCAACTTCCATGATCTCTTTTTGTCATGAAGAACTTTGTAGCCGGTGAGAAGCTGTACACAAATGATACAAACATGTTTAAAGAAGAAACGCAAAACTTGAAACCAAGAGAGAAGTCCCTTAGCAAATTTGTAGAAGATTAAAAGAAAAGAAAAAATCTACATTAATAAAATATAAAAGTAATATAATAAAAAAATTAAAAAGCTATAAAGTACATATTCTATAAAAAATAATAAGAATATAAATATTTACCAAAGAGAAATGCTTGAATTCATCTTGTCTATTGCACCATCTTTTATATTGCACATCTGCTTCATGTATTATTACGGTTTGTTACGTGTTTGCGCATTAGTATGCAATAGGTTTTAAAATTAACAGCAGAATAAATGAGCAAACAAAAAATAAAAAATTAGCAGTTTTAAAATAAAATAAAATCAAATAAAAGTGAAATAAGTAAACATGCAACTGTTCATCATACATGCTCGTCCATCTTTATGCATGCACTGCAACTTACAAATAATGTGCTAAATTGAGAACAGCATTTTCAGGCAATAATGAGCAAAATAAATAAATGCAAGTTATCATAATAGCCGTTTTCTCATCATTGCTGCCTAATTTATTCATTTGAAGCCATTCTTAGACACAGTGAATTAGTTACAAAACATTGAAATAATGACGTATTTGTTTTCTGCATACTCTGCGAACATTTTAGGGAAAACGCCGCATTGTTACATAAATATTTCAATTCAAAACGCTGTGTAATCTAAAATTTTAAAACATATTAATATATGTTAATCTAATGTATGCAATAATATTTGTTTTGATTAATATCTTAATGTAACAACGGTTAAACCAAACAAAAAGGCAACTTCCTTGAATAGGCGGCCCCTTTTCTTCATTGTTCTCCATCTTCGCTTCTTTTTGTGCTGTTCTAAATTATGATGAATCATTTTCATGAAATAAAATTAACAAACAGCCAATAGATCGGTTTTGTGTATGCTCATTCAAGTTTCTCGTGAATGCTCCATATCGTTCAGTCGCCGCTAGCCAATATAGCCTAAATTGCTTCAAATGAAGCTCAATCAATGAACGTTATCTAATGCTACTGCAATTCACGTTAGTCAAGTAAGCATTAGCATTATTACTGATAAGATTACCTTTAGAAAATGCTAATTTGAATATTTGGCAAACAAGCCCTCCTTGCACAGATTCGTTGAACTTAGTCTAAACGTTGTAAAATCTTTGTTTTCTGAAAATAATTTTGAATTCATCTCTACAGTGGGACATAAAATTTTCAATTTATGATGGTCATTAATGTCAAATATTATATTACCTATTAAATATAGATATCTGATTTATAACAGACTAGACTAACTGCTGAACATTTTAATCAAATGCACAATCAAACTCTATTATAAATGCACTTGAAATTTCAAAAAACGATTGACAATGTATCTAATGTCAGTTTGATATTAGTCGGTCATAGCAGTGAATAACTAATTCAGTTATATATTCAAGCACTCGCAAGTTACCAAAACAACGCTCATCCCGTCATATAGCTGGTCACAATCTCCCTTTCTAGTGCTGTTCTAAATCATGATGCATATTTCACAAAAATAAATAAAATAAAAATAAATCTCTTTTCCTGTTCCTCATCTAGATTTCCAGTAAAACAGCCGGATTTCACGCGCCGCACAATGCTGGCCTACAATTCTTTCAAATGAAGAAGCTTAAAAGCAGACAAATACCATTTGCATAAAAATTTTGCATGTTGTTTACTTCGGCGGCCAACTGTTATAAACAACGCTCATTTGTAATTTGCATTTGAAATTGGGATCAATTTTACAAAAATTATAAAAGTAATGGTAGTATTAATGCCTCATTGAATAGCGTGTTACTCGAGAATCGTGGAAGAAGTGGGCAACTTGCTTATCCTTTGAGATAAGCAATATGCTAAATTTAGAGTTTCTTTATTTTAGAACTACTGAACAGTTTTTGATGAAACTCCGCATAACAGCATAATAAATCGGTGTAAATGTATGACGATGAAAAAACGTCGAAATGTTGAGAAAATGTTTTCAGCCGTTTTTTGCAAAACAGCCAAATCTATAGCCTACGAAGTTTGGAAATTTTCAGACAAAATTTTTTGTTTCAAAAATTACGCAAAGCGGTTTAAATCGATCAGAAAAGATTAGGGAAAAGCTACAAACTATCCGCATTGTTCCTGCTCAAAATATTACGGTAAAAATGTGCAACTTTCTTTGCCAGTTTTTCAGAATTGCTGAGCAGTTTCTCTGTATGAATCTCTGTATAAATGTATATAATACATCCCTGTAAACTGTATAACGATCAAAATGTCGAAATTATGACAAAAAGATTTTTGCTGTTTTTTGCCAAACCATTCGGACAAATTCACCAATAGCTCACGAAATTTTGTAATTTTTAAGAAAACTTTTTTGCAGCAAAAATGACATGAGCCGGCTTGAACCGATCAAAAAAGTGTTGGAAACTATTTCAACCATATCCGCCTTGTTTCTAGGTGCATAGTTGTCGAAATATCGCGGAAAAAGTGAAACGGAAAATAAAATTGTAATGGTGTTGAAATAAATTGATTTGACGTTTATATGTTCAATAATTATGCATAGAATTTATTTTTATCAATTTTTAACGTAAAGTGTTCAGTGAGTTCTGCCAAAAATATGGACGTATTTCAATAACAATTGTTCCTGATTTTCATTTATGCTTTATAGGTTCTTTGAGAAAATTAAATCTTTCACGCGATTTTTAGATTGATTACGCTGCCGAGATAATAATTATGCAAAATAATCAGAGTGGAGTGCAATTTTGATTTTTATTTTTTATGGATGACAAATTCTGAAAGTGCCAGTATTTGAAGTTTCTGAAAAAATCATCAATTGCGGATTATGGAAAGTTTACAAAGCTCTAATTGGCACTGTATTGTTTCCATCTATCAGCAGAGCATTTTATAATTCATGGCGCGTTTTGATAAGTATTAAATTATTTTTTATTAAATGCTGGTGAATACCTTTCAGATTCGAATGAATACCAAGCATGCGTCCATTAGTTTGTCAACAGTTGTGAACTTATTTAATTTTGTTGTATTTGTAATTGATATGCATGTATTATCAAAGTCGGTGCTTTTTTGCGTATTAACATTGGCAAATTGCCATCTATAGCGGCTTTTTATTCCACAACTAATGGCTATTCATAACAATCGAACACTTGCTACGAGTACTGTAGAATAACTCGAGTTATGAAAAGGGAAAAAACGACTACCATCAAGTAATCGATTTGCAATTCAACATGTACAGTATTCTTCAATACAGGCAAACAAATAAACAAACATAAAGAATAAATAATAATAATAATAATAATAATAATAACAGGAACATTAATTTCTGTAATCCCACGCACACACCCATATTTATATAGAAATGGAAAAATATTTTCCAAATTCTGTACATACCTATATATATGTGTGTATGTGTGTGTGTGTGTGTGTGTGTGTGTATGCATGTATGGATGGATGAATGGACGGACATTTTGGAAGAATTTCAATATTTGATGTGAAATAAAAATGTTTGCTAATCAAAATTTTCTTCGCAATTATATACAGGTTTTATTGAAAAAGGAAAAATTACAAACAGAAAATTAAGTATAACAAAAATACTTCATTGCTTTGGCTCGTCGCCGTGCAGTTGACGGTGTATTAAATTTTTGTAAAGACCATCTTCAGAGAGCAATTGCTCATGACTGCCTTGTTGGACAATGCGACCGGCGTCGATCACAATTATACGGTCCGCCTTTTCCACAGTGCTCAGGCGATGGGCAATCAGCAGAACCGTGTGACCAGCCAAGTTGCGGTAAATCGCCTGCTGGACCAAAAATTCTGACTCGGCATCCAAAGCACTGGTCGCCTCGTCCAACAGCAATACCGTCGGACAGCGGACCAGTGAACGAGCAATTGCCAGGCGTTGCTTTTGTCCGCCTGCAAAGAATTCAGCATTCATCAACTGACTGGTGAATGATTGAATATTAGCACACATACCGGACAATTGGATGCCCTTTTCGCCGACGTTGGTGTTGAAACTGTCCGCAAACAGTGTAATGAAATGCGAGGCGTTGGCTTGTTCAGCCGAGCGGATAATCTCAGCCGTCGACACTTCGTCCGCTTCGAGACCGTAAGAAATATTCTCCCGAATTGAACGAGCAAACAGTACAGGCTCCTGGCTGACCAGTGATACCTGAAACTTCGACGCTGAAGTGAAAACCATGACGGACAAGTTGAAAAATTCGGTTCACCTTCTTGTGAAAAAATTTGTGATCATACTCTTGCACCGGTACACCGTCCAACAGTACCTGGCCACTGGACGGTTCGTAGAAGTGTTCAAGCAAGGCAATGCAAGAAGATTTACCGCCTCCAGAAGGACCAACCAAAGCGACCATTTCTCCAGGATTAAGTTTGAAGCTGACATTCTGTTTGGAACAAGCAAATAGTGTACAATTGATTGACTGATCAAAAATTAGCTTGCGGCTGTGTGTGGGGAAAATTCACTCACCGTTAATACTTGTTGATGTGGTCTTGACGGATATGAGAAGCTGACGTTGCGAAATTCCACCAGACCGCGTACATTAGCTGATGTCAACTTGCCGGCGTTCACAATTTCCGGCTTACGGTCGATCAATTCGAAAACCTTCTTCGAAGCTCCAACCGCTTGCCGAAGACCAGCGTAGACACCGGATATGCTCTGAACAAACGACACCAACATCAATACAATTATAATAAAAATGAACATCTTCTCTCCGTCTCTCACAATCAACGCTTCACCCAACTGCAGCTGATACAGCAGATAAGGGATCAAATTTTCACTGCTGATTTTCTTGACCATGACCAAATGACCACCGTACCAGAGCACGGCGACAAGAATAATCATGCTGAACAATTCGTTGAGCAAAGTGTATCCGAAAACGGCGATCGCTTTCTTCTTGTAGATATTCGTTATAATTTGAACCTTGCTTTGAAAGCGTCGCACCTCGCCGTCTTCATTTGCAAAACTCTTCACCGTTCTTATATTGCTCAGCACCTCCTCGGCCACATCGCAGACATTGGCCAACGAATCTTGTGCATTCTGAGACAAATTCTGCAAAGCAAAAAATACAACAAATCCAAAAACAAACAAACAAACAAACAAACAAACAAGCGTGGGATAATGCACCACACAGCTTGCTATACCTCGTAACGTCCGCCGAACACTTTGCTGACCAAGACGATCAACGGAAATGCGACAAAGTTCATCATCGTCAAACGCCAAGACAAATTCGCCATCACAATCAAAGAGCCAATCAGCATGACCAGATTGCGCAAAAAAATATTCAAATTCAACGATACATAATCAGACATGCTTTGACAGTCGGACGACAAACGGGACATGATCACGCCTAAGCGCAGAAAAAGCACACAATCAAACACTGATTATGCAAATTGAAATCAACGATCACCGCAAATTGTTGTCGCTTACCGGTGCTGTTCACGTCGAAGAAGCCAACTTCTTGTTTCAACAACGCGCAGAATAAGTCACGTCTTATTGACAAGTTTACCTTGACATAGCCGTATTCTAAACAGCCAGCACGGAATCCAGCAAATATTGAGCTGAAATATGCAAAAAACAAAAATAATAAACAATTAATTAATCAACTGAACCAACTGTTGATAATAATAATAATAATACCTGGCTAGTGACAACAATGTCATGTACATGACCGATTTCATCAACGTTTCGTACGAATTCCAAGCGATGATGTCAAAAATCACTTTGCCTGTATAATAAGGTATAAAAATACGACCTGAAAGGAAAATTGAAATCAATAAATTCATCGATTTGAATTTCAGGTCAAAATTTACACTTACACAATGAGTAGAGTAACAAGAATAAAAATCCCAACGCGTACCAAAGCCATTCAGCTTTACAGTAAGACAGCAGACGCAGTATTGAAACGGAACTTTCTCTGATGCGCAAATTTTCATAAGTCTGCTTGATAATGCTCGTGTCCAGATGAACGGACGCTTGGTCGCCGGTGTCGGCGCCTTCAACGGACGGCTTAACCAACGTGGGCAAGTCTCCATCCTCGATGCCGGTACCACGGTAGCGTTTGGTGGACTTGCCTCGAACGGTCGACGGTCGACGCGCCACGGTCACCCGACCGAGCAATCCGACGACAAAAGCGGCGAACAACAACGCTGCCGTCAAGTTCCAGACGAACAACACCCAGAACCACGCCCATCGGATGGAGATGTGCTCCGGCTCGGTGACGGCGAGCAACTTCAACGGCGAGTGGATCATCATCAGCACGGCGACGCTGACGAAGATGGTCGACGCCCGCCGCACGCGCAACGGCCCTCCCTTGCGGTTCACCGTCACGCCCACCAGACCGCCCAGCAGCATGCTGAACCGACCGGCTGGCATGGCGACGAAGTCGACCAGGCTAGTTTGAAAGCTGAAAGCCAAAAGCGCATCTCGCAGACCTCGCGATGACAATCGACCGTCGGCTTTGTAGCACGCAAAGCCGGTGATCAGCCAGTCGACCAAAGTGAAACCGCAAAACAATATCCAAACTGTCGCCAAACGAATTTCCATACTCCTCCTTCTCCAGCTTTCACTCACGCCAAACAACAGTATGCCTTGACAAAAATAAACAAACAAACATGAACAACAATCAGGTAGCTAGCTATCTTTTGCAGATCAATTTCCATTCAACATTGCCAAATTTTTGCGCACAGATTTCACAAATCAAATTACAAACACACAAACACGTATTATTAGAAAAAAAAGAAAATATGAAACATTTCATTAAAAGAATAACTGAAATTCAGATCAAAAAAATATTATATATATAAACAATTATGAACACAAATCTGAATCACAATCTGAATGACCAGTCGGTTTGCTACAGTGTCATCGAGGTCAACAAAAGTTACCGCTGACTATTCATACGGTAGTGATGAAATTGTATCAAGAAAAACATTTTCCACATTGCGTAAAAAAATCCAACGCAATCTTTAAACTAATCAATATTACAATTTGCATGAATAATTAATTTATAATTTAATAATAACACATTCAGTGAAAAGTTTTCCTTTTTCCAACGCTGCTCAGAGAACAAAAATGAACAATTACAACTGAAACTGATTTCATCCTAACAGTCAAAATAACAACATCCTTTTTCCGTTTTCTTTTCATTCAAATATATTACTTACATTTGCAAGCCAATAATACGACACCACTAGAAAGCAATAACTAAAAACTTTGCATGCTCACTTGAAATGTTCAGTCAAACAAGTCAACTGATCAACGATTAATCATTGAATAAATAATTCTTATAAAACATTCTCTTCTTTCACCGAACCAACTACCAACAGATAAAACGCCAAAGCAAACATGACCTAACATAATTCATTTGAAAACTTCTAAAATGTTCATTCTACAAATAATGCTGATCAAAATTGAAAATAATCTAAAAATTACAGTCATCCATTTTAATGATTTACAATCTCACTTCACGCTTTTTTTTTCATCAAGGAAAACAAAATACCAGACGAATAAATAATTCACCGCTTCCAGTTAACCAGAAGCTTACAATTGAAAGACATCAAAATCGTCAACACTTTATAGCATTTGAAAAAAAATATCAAATTTTCACAACGCTGCCAATTTCCCTCTCACCTTCCACTAGGTACTTACTCATTACAACTATTGGAATATTAGATTTCCAATGGGTTCAATTGAAAAATACGTAAAACAAACGCTCACTTACTCGCTTAATTTAATTGACAAATATTTCAAAATCTGACAAGCTGCCAATGAACAAGATGCTAATTTGCAATAACATCCAACACGATCGTTGCATTTTTACGTGAGGCTGAAATAAAGAAAAATAGTTTTTTAATAATAATAATAATAATAATAAATTTCCGCTTCTCACCAACTTTTACAGATTATGCAAACAGTTGCTTACAAATGTAAGAAATTACCAAAACTGTGCTTTTGCGTAATTATTATTTTTGCTTTTAAAAATCAAAACCAATGAAAATTACCAAACTGCCACTGCCTCACAACATTTGATTCTTGCATTACATTTATTAGATTTACACTATCCTACAGTAAGAAAGAAATAAAGTATGTACAAAAGTTCAGCTAAATATGAAAACATCGCAGTGAAAAGTAAAGATAATTTTCAAAAAAATGATTTATTTTTTATTTTAGAATAATAAAATTAGAAGTGAATCAATGCTACTATGGACATGAGAACATAAAAAGCAAAGTACAGTTCGATTGTTCAATTCAACATTTTAATCTGTTAAAAGATTACAGAATTACTTGCAACACAACAGATGCTGTATTATAACATCATGCAATAAAAATAAAATGTTCCTCAATTCAAGCATACTAGTTAATATTGTAAGCTAATACTTAAGCTATAACAAAGATATGTTCAACTAACGACTGCTTGAATCCTATATGGCGTAACGATACAAATTCTTCGTATAAAAACTCACATTTATTCAAAAGTGTAAAAACGACGGCTCAATCAGTACAATTCTGTCAGACAATTCAAATTCAGATTGCGACCGCTCAACAGGCATCTATTAATAAGCATAAGTTGTGATAAGCAGATCTTTTGCATTGTTTGAATTTCGTGCAAAAGTAACCGACATTTTGACACTGTCGAGCAAACAAACAATGCACAATTCATTTATCCACAACTGGTCATTCACAGCCTTTATTCAAAATATCATTTAATACTTTTTCTCTTGCTGCAACCCATCTCATTATCAACTGCAAAAAAACGTAACTAAGCATTAACTGATATTAACAGTAAAAAAATATATATATTTATATTGGTGACCACCTTTTCTTTTCCTCGCAATTTCTTTCTATCATCTTGTTCTTGCTTGTATGTTGATTCTTGTTCTTGATATTGATTTATAATGTATTTTTGTCCTTTCAAAGTCCACTTGAAGAGAAAAAAATTTTGCAGCTGTATATTTCTATAAATCATTTTCAGATCATACCACTGTTTCCTGTAAAAATCGCTTGTCAATTCCTAATGAGCTTGCAAAAGCAACGACGCAGAATGCAATTTACCAGCTATAAATTTCCCAATCTTTTGGAAGATCACAATTTTTACTAATCACTTTGCATTTGCGCCTTCGGCGTTTCCTCTGGTGCTTGACAAGGAAAAATTTTTGCATTTGCATCTCACTGGCAGCAGCTGCTTTAGCAACGGGACAATGGATCTTGGGGTTTGCAGAATTTTCAGCTTTTGCATTGAATGACTGCTCATTCTTTACCTCGGTACGACAAGCTTTGGAAACCGCTTCGCAGCTTGTGAACTGAACAAAAGCAAATCGTTTCTTGCAATACAAACTCTGTTTGCAATATGGAAAATAAACGTCAAGAACATCACCACAGCGCTTAAATGCTGAACGCAAATACGCTTCTGTGATGTTGCCGGGAAGATTATCCTAAGAATAAATTTTAATCAAATTATACACGCGGACACGGGGTATAAAACTTCAAAGCATCATCGTCACAAAACATCAAAACACAACTTACTACAAAAATTGTGCAATCAATTGGAGAAGGAGCTGAACTGCTTCGTCGAATCATTCCATCGTTGTCAAACAATTCCAATAATTTTGAATTTCTTATTAGCTGTTGAACTGTTTCTAACCGGATATATTCTCCGTCAAAATCCTCGACAGCAATTTTCATCACATCATCCAAAGATAATTCTGCAGATTGAATTACTGAAAGATTTTAAAAAATACCGTCAACAACTGATCAACACACACCAATCGCAAAATATTTACACTTATCCTGAAAATCAATGTCCAAATCTTTACACTTAACAGTTACCAAACTTTCAACCTAAAAATCAAAGAAAAAACTGTTGCATTAAATGCATTTTTTTAAATACTAGATACAATGCTTTATGCTTCGCAATAAATTTAAATAATATTCATGCATAACCTGTTTAGAATTTCAGTGCAGAAAACAAACAACAAAACCAATAAAATCTCAGTCAATAATTGTATGAAATATAAATTCACCTTCCGTATTATAGCGGCACAAATTGAGCGTGTTCTTTTGCGGCACATTGCATTGATTCAAAATCAAAGTGCTTGCAAAAAGTTTGCTTGCAAAAAATATTCACTTTTATCCTACAATAATAAATCAATATGAATATTTTCGCACGTTCAATTTTGCAAATTTCTTGAACAAAAATACAAATGCACTTGCTGACATGTTTCAAAAACAAATTTTCGCACTGCACAACTAAGTTTTAGTAATTCATACTGTAAATTCATTAAGTTCAAGTCAATACTTTTTGCACTGGTGTTGCATGTTTTAAACAATTATTTCAATAAATTAATTATTTTTTATTTTTTAAAATAAATTATACATACATCAATTGTATGATTGAAATTTTTGTTTCTTTGAAATATAAAGCAAAACATATTTTTTGATTTCAAATTATTCTTCAAATTAGAAACAACATAGTACATAATAAAAAAAAATTTGTCAATAAGTTAATTTATTTATTAATTTTAAAATTATAAGAAAAACAAAATTTATTTTGAAAAAATCAAAATTTTAATTTTTAAAATATTCTTTTCACACATTTTGTTTGAGACGTTCGCAGCATTGTCAGTGTGCCCAGTTTTGCTTACCTTGATCTAGAAAATGGTTTACTGTAAATATTTTAATTTCGTCTTTCTTACCGTTCTTACTGTTGCATTTGCTAGCTATTCATGTTTGATTCGTGATGCTTTTTTGATAATAAAATAATGGAAGCTGTGCTGACTTGCATAATTTTGGGTAAACAATTTTGTGCAATTATTTATTCTGGTGCTTTTTGCATTTTAACAAGATTGGTGAACGTAAGAAACTGTTAGTATTTAAATTAAAATTTGCCAATATGTTTTAATTGTTAAGTATGATATTGAAGACCCTATGTGATGCAGTTTGTTTGGTTAAATGTAACTGCATTAATTTATAGTTATTTAATCGAATCTTTATAGAAACTTTTGTAACTGAACTGTAAATTCAATTGCAGCTTATAGAAGAGCTTTGTTTATTATGGTTATTATTTTCTTACATTCTTATCGTGCACAATATTATTTAGCAATTTCAATAATTAGAGATAACAAGTTTATTAAAGTATTTTGAAATAGATAAAACAAAAATTCTTTTCTTTTTTTATCTTACTGAAATAACTTTATTCTTTGTTGGAATAGTTAATTTTTTGGATTAAACAGTTCAATTAATGAAAAATTTCTGCAATTAATTATTTTTTATAAAAATTATGCTGTTTTATTCTTGATGCTTGATTTTGTGTTTTGATTGTTGTTCAGCTATGTGCATTTAAAATATTTTAAATTTTGCATCTTTTTCAAGAGATGTAAAATTTTACTGGCTTTTCTTCTACCTGACTCTTGTTGTGTTGCTCAAATAAAACGAAATAAAGCTAATTGTTATAAGTCACGGTTAATGTAAATGCTGTTTATAATAAAGTTTTTGAGAACTAGTATAACTTTATATTTGAAAGTTGACGATTATATGAGTTATTAAAATTTCCAAATTTTTCTGTTACGTTGTGTGATATTATGATGCAGTTTTGCTTTTATTTATTTTAAGTTTGAATCATTGTATTGTTGATCATGGGATGAATCAAATGGTTGGATGAGCGTCTGTTTGTTTTGCATGAATAGTTAGTTGTTTTGCTACACGCAATAAGACGAATTATTGGTGCAGTTTTAAGTTACATAATTGAAAGCGATTTTTCACTGAATGATTTATTTCCATGAACGTCATTTTTGTTTGAGCAACTTTTTCAATAGCAATAAAACAATCAAATTATAGCTTAAAATTGTATTAAAAAATGGCAAAGTCGTATGATTTTTTATTTAAACTGTTGCTGATTGGAGACAGTGGCGTTGGCAAGACTTGTCTGCTGTTTCGATTTGCTGAAGATTCTTTCAACAATACTTTCATTTCCACAATAGGTATTGGATGCTCTTTTCTAATTTTCAAATTGAAATTAATGTTAATCTTTTTCTTCTGCCAATGTTTTAGGTATTGATTTTAAAATACGAACTATTGAATTGGACGGAAAGAAGATAAAGCTTCAGATATGGTAATTTATAATCCATTGTGTTAATTCAAATTGACAGTGTTTTTAAATGCTTGAAAATTTAAATCTTCCAAATAAATTTTGATAAAAGAAAATAACTGCATTTTGTTATTTTTAATTGTTGAAAACATATAGGGATACGGCTGGTCAGGAAAGGTTTCGAACGATAACCAATGCTTATTATCGTGGTGCAATGGTAAACGCAGTTTGATTATTATAATTTTTATTAAAAAAATTACAATTATTTTTTTTTTTCAATACAGGGTATTTTGCTAGTTTATGAAATTACGAATGAAAAATCATTTGAAAATATAAAAAATTGGGTTCGAAATATTGAAGAACATGCTTCAGCAAATGTGGAGAAAATTATACTTGGAAACAAATGTGACATGGAAGACAAACGGCAAGTTTCTAGAGAACGTGGTGCTCAAGTATGCTTATTTGTACTTTTGTTGTTGTTTTTATAATCAGATTTTTTATTAATAATTAATTTCAGCTTGCAATTGAATATGGTGTTAAATTTATGGAAACGAGCGCCAAAGCGAACATCAACGTCGAAAGTGCTTTTTTCACTCTTGCTCGGGATATAAAAGCGAAAGCACAAAAGAACCTTGTATAATGATAATATAATTTTTTTTGATATACAATTATGCTTTTATTGTTGTTGTTGTTGTTGTTGTTGTTGTTGTTGTTTACAGGAAGCGTCAACAACTCAGTCAGCTTCGTTTGGTCGAAGATTGACTCAAAATATTTATGGTGATTCTGGCAAGAAAAGGAACTTCTTTGCCGGTTGGCGCTGTTCACTGTTGTGATGATCATCATTTCAGATAGAGAAAATGCTTTGTTTCTAATTCGCTATGTTTGTTGGATTTATTAATTTTTTTTCCTTTTGTTTATTCATTTTAATTAATTCAACAAATAATGATTCGTATTTCAGAAGTGATAAACGCAGCTTTCACTTCCTCATATTGGCATCATCAGTATTTTGTATATTTAATCAATTTCAGGAGCTTAAAAATTGTACATGTTTAGCGATCCTTTTCAATATTGATGACTGTTATTTGGATGAAATCAATTTTTTATTTAAAAAAATTTTGTTTTTTTTTGTAGGTAAAGATTGGAAATCAATTTTGATTGCATTGCATTGCATTCATTTTCAATTTTAGCCCATTTTTGTAAAGATATGAAGTATTAAAATTGTCAGTCACATTTATTTGAGGAAAAAAATGATATTTTTTTTTTCAAATATTGAACAAACGTTGCAATTTGGCTACCCAAGTCGAATGGTCGAATACAATATCCGTGCTGAGCATGACAGCACTGTCGACGGTCATCAATGAGGCGTTCTGGAATCCAATATCGCAGTACGGTTTTAGTTCGATTTGATTCAGATCAGCAAACTGCTTGTATTGGTTCAGCATCAGGTTCCACAAGTTACCCCGAACTTGGTTTTCCAAAAATTGTTGCAGCATCGGTCCGAATACCCTCTTGACTGGCATTTTCAAGATGCGCACGTTCACTTGCTGCAACGTGATTTCGGTTTGCAGACGCATGCGCCGGTCGAGCGAGTATTTGACCCCTACGCGGATGTTGGAACGGGCTTCCAGCAGTTTATCCCGTTTCAGGATGTTGGAAAGACGTAGCTGGATCGACACTACCAAATCCAGCACTGATCCGTCAGCAGTGATGATATAATCTGGCGATCTGTCGAAGTTAGCCAACATGAGCAGCTCACATCCCCAGCAGAGTAAAGTGAACGGCGTTCGAAGACTGCTTGGCAGCATTTTGCTGTTGATAATAATTTCATATCTGTCCAATTGGTGACGGTGAATTTGTTCAAAAAAAGCGTTGACAATCTGTTCACTGGCGTACACGCTGACCATCTGCCAATTGGAAGAGATTCGTATTGGTCTTCCGAGATTTGTGGATACTGTTTCACCTGCGTACAATACTTCTACATGGAATGGTATCAGCAGACCGTGATGACCACAGTGGACACCGATGTCCGACAGGTGTACGTGCAGTTGAAATTTCTTTGAAACTTTTCCTGACATTTGCAACACATTATGCCAAGATTCTGGTGGTGCACTGTCGCTGCATGTGGATTTCAGCATGTCGGATGTGGTTGCAGTATTTCTTAATAAAGACAACTGCATACGTTTGTGATCAACGTACATGTCATTCAATGGAGAAGGTAAGAAAATTTTTAATTTTATCTAATTTTGAACTGTAATTTTGTTTAGTTTTTTTCCCTTTTATTTTACTAATTCTATTTATACATTCAAATATGTTGACTAGACATCAGCGTAACAAGTGTAGATTGGCAGTGAGATCATAAATCATCGATTGATCGTTTTTACATAGTGTATCATTAATCTTTGGAAGTTGAGTAATTAAATTTGTCAGGGAAGTATAAAAATTTATAAAAGAAACTTTAAAAAACAAATAGATGAGAAGCACAATGGATGCATTTATTGACAAAACTGACGAACTTTAGAACAAAAAACTATATACTTTATAAAGTAATTTTACTTACGTATTATCAAAGTAAGTTCTCGTGTAGTGGGTCGCGTTGATGGCCATGTCACAAGCTAATTTACCAAAATTAGCTACCATCACAGCTTCTATAGCAAATCGAGCTGAATTTAGCAAAGTTCCATACCAACTTTTGTCGGAGAAAAATAGCCGCACATCTTCCAGTCGACTTGAACAGCTGCCTATGGTCAGAGTGGTCGGTGTGATTTTAGTCAACATTGCGTTCATTGTCAAATTGACGAGCAATAGCCGAACCCGACCCTGGCTGGAGAATAATCCCAAATCGAACTCGTATAATCCGTTCAGCTCGCCAACGCCCATCTCCAATAGAGCATTAATCCCTTCGGATTGTTCCAATATCAGTTGAACGTTCAGCCAGTCGAGTTTGGTGAACGTCACGTTGGTGATGTTCATTTTTTCCGTCTCCAAGTCTGGAAAGCGGAGATTGAGCAACGTTGTTTGAATCAGTTCGGCTAGCACTTCACTCAAAGAATTTAGCAATTTTTGTGAAAGCTGCACAACAACACTGGCTTGCAGTTCGTCGACCGAATTCAAAGCCAAAGC
The DNA here is from genome assembly GCA_001447645.1 of Trichinella pseudospiralis. Lineage (NCBI taxonomy): Eukaryota > Metazoa > Nematoda > Enoplea > Trichinellida > Trichinellidae > Trichinella > Trichinella pseudospiralis. The sequence continues at coordinate 18,408 of JYDV01000200.1, forward strand.
CCATGCTATAGTAAACGTCCATATCATGGCGAACATCATTTTTATATCTCTTTCTCACTCTCCTGCTCTCTCTCTTCCTCTCTATCACTATTTCTTAGTGTATGTGCGCGTGTATATATATATTTATATATTCATACATACATACATACATATATATATATATATATATATATATCTATGATGCACCAAGCATTTAGCGCACACACACCCAAATTGCTTAGCAATTGTCTAGCTATCAAAGCAGTTGCCAGTTGTGAAGTTGGGTGATTAATTTTTAACATAAGTTTAAAGTTAGATAATTTTTCCACGTCAAACGTAAAAGTTGACAACTGTGATAGGACAAATATTTTTTTCAAATTATGCTTTGCGTAAAGTTTAATTAATTCTAAGTATGTGCAAACATATTTATATTGTTCATGAAGGCATTATTTCATGTATATTTGAGTTATATTTCAATTTTGTAACCCTCAGCCAAGTTTGCTTCATCATTGAAAGTATAAACTGCTTGTATGGAAAATTTTAGTTCAACTTTTTTGCAACGTCATTTTTTTCATTCTGATTTGATTTGATTGTCTTGCAAAAAAAAAGAAAGAAATGCAACGATTTGTTTGATCACTTTGCAAATAATGTTGTCCCAAAATTTCCAATTGCACATTACAAGCGTAATTGGTCAATTTGAGACAAATGCATATCTTTGGTATGAACCTCAATCGTTGAAAGCAAGACATCAATTATTAGCGGTCAATTCTTTCAACTGTCGATTGCATATTGCATTTCAAATTTGCAATTTGCTGTTGAGAATTGTCAAGAATGAGCAACTTGACACACAAGCACAACAGCTAAACATCGTCCAAAATTGCCTATTCTCTTCTCATTTGTACTCTGCAAAATCAGCTATTCATCTGCAGATACTTTTGAAGCTAATGTCAAAGAGTTCAAAGAAAAAAAAATATTTTCTTTCTTTCTGTCAGATATTTTACATTATTTAATGAATTATTAACATTTGAACGTTCCATTATGGAACGGTGATAAATGATATAAATTGATCATATTTTCTGTTTTCATTTTTTTAAATTATCATTTCCCAAATGTGAAGAAGTGTTGGTGCACAGGTTGTGTTTGGTGCATAGTGAGAAATGAAAAATGCTGCTTTTCCAAACACAATCACTGCTGGGTTGTTGTTTATTGTTGTGTTCATGCGCTACAAATCGATTTTGGTAAAACTGCATTCAACTTTTGCATCAGGGAGTTAGATTTGAAATTTGCTTGCCTGATCATTAGCAAAGCTTAATGCTTGTCATAGGGGCGTTGTGAATGGACCGGCGCGAGCGCAGATTTTCCTGCCAATTCTTGCTTTGCAATTATTTTCTTTTACAACTCCAAATGAGCCAATTGAAATAAGATGCTGTAAATTTGACATCTGACTTTGTTGACACTTGGAAAATGAGCGGTTCTGTTGTGATTGGCTCTTGGCGACTGTGCAATTTGAATTCAACGAGTGTCCAACTATGGCCATCTTTCCAATCTATTGATTTACAACAACTCCAACGTGAACGTGAACTGATGTTGGAATTGCATATCAATTGTCACATCTCAGGATTTGTCCGATGCTCCTCGATGGTGTAATTGATAATGACAATTCAGTATACCGTGAGAACATTGGATCACGTGACAATTGGCCGTTGTACAACGGCCGACGATGGTCTGTACGTTGTTTCATATTTTTTACTGACCAATCAGTCAGTCGTGCATTTTTCTTTTCTATTAGCATACCCGAAGCACCGCTACAATGCTGACGTTGTTCGATGCTATACAAGACGAATTTGTCGACCAAAAATTGCGCAACTGCACAAGCAGTCAGTGTTTCTGTCACGATAACGATCGGTAGTGGCGTTGCAAGAAATTCCACTTGGTACAATTTTCCCGGTTCTTCTACATGTTTGGGTAAGATTGCTTTTCCTGTTCTTTTTTGCATTACTGAATGGCTACGGGGAGGGAAGAGGGAAAATTGTTAACACTTTCAAAACGAACACAAATTAATATGCTGCTATCACTTGAACAATTATTAATAATAACTGAAGAGCGACTCTTGAATAGATGAAGTTGAACAATGAAAATAGAATAAAAAAAAAAAAAAAGAATTTATCCTTTGACAAAATTTGATAACAAACCAACATTGGTAGAAATTGCATGCTAATTAATCATTGCATGTTTGCTGATGCTTTTGTTTTCGTTTTGTTGTATGTAAACTTTCCACACGCAAACATGCAAATTGCATAAACAAATACGCCACTTGATCAATCTGAAAATGGCTAAATAAATAATATGCATATTCAAATTTGTGATGTTGTGCAAAATTTCAATTAATTGATCTTATACTGGACATTAAACAAACAAACTGTTGGCTAAGCTGTGTTCATCGAAGAAAGAGTGCGATCAATTTGTTCGTTTGTAAATTTAAGTGCCTCACTTTGCAACTTGTTCACTGAATCACTGAAAACTGCAATAATTTGCAAATTTATTTATTTCACTTTTCATTAATCAATTATTCCATAATTTTGCTTTCAAATTGCTTTCAATTTCAGCTAACGTATGCCGACTGTAAGTTGTAAGTTTCTTTTTGCGAATGAAATTAGTTGACCATTTTTATCATCTCAGTTGATTTAGAAATTATTATCACATATTGAAATATGCTCGTATTTTCATTTATTTTTATTTTTTATTATTTTTCAAATATGTAGAAAGATAATCAGAATCGAATTTAGCTGTTCAATCTTTGACCGAATCTTTGAGATTATTAATAAGAGGTGTAAAATTATTCATTCTCATTTTTTTGATTGATCAGTTCTTTTTCAAATTTTTAAACATGAGTGCAATTGATATGTTGCTCCATGCATAATATTTTATAACACAAGACTGATGATTCCTATGTATAACTTGTCTTTCTCATGAGGTTGACATTACTTGCACAACACTAAATATGTATATATATATATATATATATATATATATATATATGTATATATGCAGCTTTTATGCTTATAGTATTGATCATTGTCAGCATTTGGAAATAAATAGGATGCTTTATGATTTTGTAGATAGATATGAATGCATTGCATTATTTTATTCTCTGCAAATTAGCTGCTCTTGAAAATTAAAAAAAGGGCTTATAGATTTTTTATGAAACTTTACAATCTGCACATTTTTTATTTTTCTGCCAGTTTAAATTTTAATATAAATTTTCATAATTAAAGTAGATTTGATTTGATTTGATTTGATTTGATTTGATTTAGTTCAATTTTTAATTCAAACAAACATTTAATTCCGCTTAATAGAATTAATTTCAATTTGAATGATTTTTCAGAACTTTCTAAAATTGTGCTACAATTTTGTTCCTTTTTCTGACAAAAAGTAACCAACTTTTTTGCTTTAATCTTTTGTATATGTAAAATTTGAAATGAAATTTTCAAATCAGAAATAGTTCAATAACAAATATTGTGCTCATTTGTGTTTTTATAATTGCAATGCTTGGAAAGCGTACAATAAGCAAACGAATGCAGCAGATTGCTGGAAAATTTTACTGAGAATGTTTGAAAGAGCCCAGAATTAATAATTGTGAAAAGTTCAACAGCTTCTAAAATAGTCTGTCTGTGACGTTAAAACGAAAAGCAACGATTGCCAGCAGATTGATGATATTTAATTTGACTGTAATTTCATTTAGATTTTGTAAAAATTTCTAAAGAGAAGTATTTCTTTTGTCCATGTGACTTCTTTCAATGCATCTGTTGGTATTATGAGCAGAATGTTTTGAACATTCTTTCACTGTTTTACATTTAGCGTAAAAATGAATACGACGGCTGTTTGCTTTGCTTTTGCATTCATGTGAGAATGAAGGGCGTTTGAAATGTGAACCCAGTGGAGTTATTACTGAGCAGTGTTTATAATGATCTATATTGTAATTTAATTCAACTATATTTATCAGGTTAATTTGAACTCAGACTATGGTTTATCAACGGAAAATTGCTTCGACGGTATTTTGGGTCATTCTGAGGGAATACTTTTTCATAGATTAATTCTTGCATGCAATTAACAATGCCTTGAATGGTTTAGCCGGTGAAATTGGAGTTTACTAGCCGTAGCTTCATTTTAATCGAAAACCGTCACTAAATTAGCAGCGTAAAATAGCAACCGTATTCAATTTTTTAATCATTTTTATCGCATCTTTATTTGAAATCCTTGGACAAAAATCACTCATCCATATCTTATGTGAGAATTATTATTGTATGAATCGATAGGAAGGAAAATTAGCCTCACCAACTTCAGGTATAAAGTTGTTCTGGTAAAGTTGGTTGGTTGTTGAATGAAAATTATCGGATTCTATGAAGATTAGATCGATAAAATTCTAATGCAAGTTGGACAATCTGTACAATGAGTTTTCTTCCTTTTTTCTTTTTTGAAACCGTGTTCTGCTCTTTGTCTTTGCACGCGCAATCTTTCATCAACAAGGAGATAAATGATCATCAACGATCACTACTCAGTGGCCAAGATTATTAATCAAGATAATGTTCATATCATATTCAAAGTCAATAATATAATTTCAGCTTAATGGCAACAGCAGGTTTGTTAATTTTATTTATTTATTTATTTATTTTTTTGTTATTTTTATTGTTGATGTTGTGCCGTACAAAAGATCTATTATGAATATATTTTAAAATTTAGTTGACACTGAATTTTGAACACTTGTAAAATATGTGACATTTTCACTTTTTACTTAATACATTTTTATAAGCATATGAGTATGATTAGTTATGAATTTTCAAATTGCGAAATTATCACAGCTACATTGGTTTTGATTGACATATTTTTTCATTGAAAATTTCATCATCATATATTAAATTCTTCTCAGTGATAAATGAAATTTAATATTTATAAAACAACAGCGCACTATGTCGTTGAGAAACTGTAGCTGCTTACATATTTCAGTTGCGTTCATAATTTTTTTCATGCATTTTTCATTTTATATATAAGAACATTTATACCAATGGAATATCAATTTATGGACCTTTTCTTTTATTTTATTTTCCATGTAATGAACCACTTTTGGTGAATGGTGAATAATAGCATCACTGACGTCAATAAAAGTTGGATAATTATTTCCTTCACTTTTTAGGGTAGAAATTGTTAATAATTTATTTGTCCGCTGACAAAAGCTATCAAATCTGTCGTACTGAGACAGTTGTAAAAGCGTGAAAGTATGCCGCTCTTTTCGTGGCTTAAATGAAACCTGTGCAAGTTTACGACGATCGAGTGGTAATTTTTGGGCAAAATATTTCCAACTGTCTTGTTTGTGCAGTTTTATGCTTTTTGAATTTAATTGTCACAAGCGTTTCCTTGGCCCAGCAAGTGTTTTCCATAGTCAGGCATGGACACGTATTTTTGTGCAGTTTCAACGAAAGTCAGGCCGTGGAACCGTTTCTGTCCTATGACATAGTGATATACGATTTCGGCTTGTTCCATCGTCTCTGGGGCATCAGCGAATGCATTGCCAATTATTTGGACGGTGGCTATTTGCGATTAGCATGGTGTGTGTCGTATTTGTCGACAATTTTGCTTCTTGTTCTTTACTTGTACATGTCAGACAAGCGACCGCCGGTTTATCTGATGTGGCCCGCCTTGGCCATGCAGAGCACGTACAGCATTGGCCTTCTCATTCTCACCTTATCCGCGTTGCCAAAATTGCTTCGCTATGTGTTCGTCAATATTGACCGTACAGTAATTTTACTGTTGACTATATTCAGCAGTGGAGTTTTGATTAATTTCATCTTTACTTACATCCTTTGGCATTATTTTTGGTTCAGCGAAGCCACACTTGCTCAGTCTTGTTCAAAAAATCACGAACGACTGAATCCCAGCAGGTGTCGCCACCAGCGGGTGTGATGACCATTTTCAGCGAAGAATTTTGTCGAAACTGATCTATTTTGCTCTTCTACCAATGGCTGGCAGTTGAAATTGAATAAAATTTGTACACTTGCATGCACTTCAAATTTGTATAATTTGTACAAACAAATTTTGTAAATAAATTCATTTGTAAATATTCATCAAAAATTTGTTCAATTTCTATTGTTCATTAATGGTAACAAATTGTAAATTTATACGCAAATTCATTTCAAAATTATAAATCACTTTTAATTTAAATGAAAATATAATGGAATTGCGGCCATTTACACTTAGCTAATTAGCAAGATTACTACGTCTTTTGAAACTAAGAATGGCATTTTAAAATAAAGCCCATTAGTTAACATATTTCATAATTTTTCATGATTACTAAAAAAAATTATTATAGTTTTTTTGTAAATTTAAATATTCTAACAACACAGTCACATACTTGTGATGAATGCTGGACTTCATACGAAGAATGCATCTGAGCTAAGCAACAAGTTTCCGCATGCGCAAAATGTTCTTTCTGATTTTAACAGATGAACAAACTACTAAAAAATTACAAAATATTCACGAATGTCATTCAACATTCAGTATATTATCATTCTGGACTGACATCACATCGGTTGATTCAAAAATACCCAATAACCTTTCACTTTTTTAAATAAAATATACCGAACAAATAGTGACCTTTGAAAAGCGAAATATGATATAGTCATATTTTGCAATAGCACAACTATAATACAAATAAAAATTGCCAATAACTGTTATCTACACGTAAAGCAAGATATATCAACCACGGAAAAGGATTGAATCTCCCAGCTACCGGCGGCCAGTTGGTACTTGATTTTCACTGTTAGCACAGTAGCTGAAAGAGGGTTTTGTAGGCGATGTGATTGTCGGCATTGTGGAGGAGTTGTTTGAGCATCAGTGGAGTAGATTTTGCCGTCAGTTGTCGGTATTTTCTGATAGTGAAAATGTTGCTGTTTTCTCTTCTGTTCAGAATGTCTTCTACTAAATGCAAATTCCAGTGACCGACTGGATGGTTATGAAACAGTCTGATCCACCGGCTAACTTCGACACGTTACGTAGAAGCATTTGAAGAAGACATCGGATGGCAGAAACAGTGATGAAGCTAATAATTCATTACTTTCCGTGAAACCGAAACTGATATTACAGATATAAATTCGACCGAGTCTTCTTCGTCAGTGTTTAGCAATTGATTTATCATGTAGCTTACATTTACTTGTAAAATATTAGAACTTGTATATTTTTTTGCAGAAAATTCAAACTGAATGCATTTAAATGATAGGAATGAAAAAATGAGTATCAATGGAAATTTATTTATGAAAATGAGTATTTATGAAATATATTGTTAAAAAGTATCACTTTCCTTGGGAAAAATTGAAATTCGAAAAAATGCTTGCTGTGTATCAGAAATGTATTAGCTGAAATAAACCTTGAATATTATTAATCTGAAAACAAACAGTACCCTACTCGTTGTTGTTAACTCCGTGCTGTTGTTTTGTTGTGTGCAAATGAATGATTGCACTTTCGCAGTGAGACTCGAACCAGCATGAATATTAGAAAAGAAATAATGATATCGTGAAACATTTTTTGCAAATGAAACATTTTAAGACCTGCATTTAAAGTAAAATAAACGTGGACGTTGGACGGCAATGTTTACAGTTTAAGCCTGAAAAACAGAAGTAATGAGGTTTAATAATACGTTTCAGAACAGCAGTTGTGGTAAGAATTTCAAGTAAAACTTGATGAATAACAACTTCTTTTTTTAATGCCAGTTGAATCAAGATAATTTTCTGAATAGCTTGTTATTCATGTGAATAGCATGATTGCACACACATTGTGGTACAGTGCCTATTTAGGGAACAGTTACCAGAAATATATGTGCTGATTTTGTTATGTAATGCATTTTTGATCTCTTTGTGAATATTGAATTTTACATTATTTATTCACCTTTACATACTTATTCAATATATCACTACAAAACAAGCTCATGAGATTAAATTTCCCAGTTCAATTTGTCTGTAGTTCATAGTTTTCAAGTACTGCTTATTCGGTTATTAAAGGTAATTGGACTTTATTTTTAATTTTCGGTATGCACTGCTACAGTACTGTCATTGTATTCCTTTTTGGGACATCATTAAATGATTTGCTTTTGATTATTGAAAAACGTTTTATTTTTACATTTTCATATAAATAAATACTCAGATATGGTCTTTGCTTAAACCTTTTTGATTTTGGAAGTATATTTTATTTGTCAATATGTCATAGGCAATTGCTAATTTTTTTGCTTTTGGAATTATTTTCAATTGAACATAAATATTGAGCTGAAATATAACTAAAAACGCCTGGAAAATATAAGATAATATAAATATTGTATCTCTCACATCTTTGGAAACAGTTGCAGTTATTTCTTACCTAATGGAAAAGCCTCAATAAAATCAGCTGCTTGTTCTGTGTTTTCACACCTATTCTGTCAGTTGGAAAATGCTGCTGCCAATTTTAGGACTGTTTGCCCGTCTTCCTTTCCTTTTTCTAATAATACTGTTGTAATTTCCATTTTGTGAGCTAACATGATGAACACGGCAGTACGCAAACGTAATATAACATCTGCAACTGGTGCTTCGAGCACGTCTGAATCCCGTGGAATTGATGATGCCAGCACATTCCAAAGCACATCGACAAGTCGATATCATGGTAGAAACCGTATTAAGCATCAGTATGTACCGGCTTGTTGTGCATGTGAAGACGATCTCATTAAAGAAGGAATGAAAGGACGATGCATGAGTGTTTTAAGATGTGGTCATGTTTTCTGCCGTGCTTGCATAACTCCAGTGTTAGAATCAAAACGAAAAAAATTTTGTCCGACATGTAACATTAGATTCTTTCCTAGTACTGTTACCAACGTCAAGCCTTGAATATGGAATCTATTTAAGCTTATTTCTACACAATCATATTGCTCTGGCTGTAAAACATTTCGGTATTATTGTGATTAACTAATGAGAAAAGTGGAAATAATTTATTTTTAATTCATTTATTCATTATCAGTTAATTTATTGTTTTATTATTTTCTCATCTGGAAAAATAAAACTTTAAGTGAAGGAAATCAAGTTTTATGCAGTTTTCAATCTTAATACTTTATACTTCCTTAAAATATTCACCTAAGATATATAATAAAGGATACTGTAGTTGAAAATTAAGTAGTATTGTGGTTTTGAAACGTTTTATAGAAGTTTCAACATTGAAATTTTGCATGATATATCATATTTTTATCAAATAATTTTGATACGCTTCTGTTTATTACTATATTATAAGATATAATGTACTATGCTCTGGTAAATGTTATGGGTTCAGATAAGCATAAGTTTTAATTTTTATACAAACGTATTCATTGCTTTCAAATCATCACTATCATCACGACATGTAAGATATAGTAAAATATGAGAAAAAGCTGTAAGATAACTTTTTCATTCATTTCATTTTTCTTTCCAAAATACTAGAAGAAAGGTGTAAAAAAAGCAATAAAGTTCATCTGTGTCAAAGCAAGAATTACTAAAAGCAGTCAAGACGATCACTACATTTTATGAAAAAATCACCACTATTTTAGGAAAACTTTATTCGTCGATGCATTTATGCTTGAATTTTCACCAATTTCGAGGTGGAACGTCCCTCCAATGAGTTTCCAGCGTTAGATATTCCGAAGACAAAGGATCACCGAGAGACCACTGTCTTCTAAAACTACCTTTACCAAACACACCGTACTCGAAATCCAAGAAATAGCGCCATCCACTTGTGAAAAATGCAACACATGCACCAATAACTGAAGATCGTATTACAGAATCTGAAAGTAAAGAATAAAGCAGTTACAACAATTTCTGTTTATTCGATTGAAAGGTAATGTAAACAAATAGTAAATTAAATTTCAGTACATTTAGTAGCGCACATGATCCCAACTCCAACTCCACCAATAGCCATATTCTTCCAATCATCTTTACCGCGAAAACTACACGCTACACAAGAAACTCCGCTCCATATAGCTGCACCACCAACTGAAAAGTAACAAAAGTAAAAAAAGAAAAAATTTTTTCATAGCTTTTTCTGATTCCTCCATGGAATTCTTATATTTAAAGATAACAAAAAATACAAACGACTCACTGGGCAGAACGCCAGTTTTTGGGTAACGCAACAAAGCTTCTTTCAAACTGCCGTTGACAGCTCTGTAAAAACATACGTCCATGATCCAAGCAGGTATCCCTTAAAAATACATCAGTCAATATAAAATAAAATCAAAATAATATAAAATAAACAAATTCACATAAATATGCCATCGTTCTCGCAGAGGAAACGGTCTTTTCAAAGCAGTTTGTTCCAAACGGACCGTTGAAATAACTCCATCTCAAAAATGGAATGTACTTTCCAAAAGTGCGACTGATAGTGTCAGGCATTGTGAGCGGACTGCCGAAAGTAGACAAACAACCTTTCGGACCGTACAAATATGGCTGTACTGAAAATCCTGGATGCTCTTTGGAAATGTTCCAGTTGTCATAAATATGCTTTATTGTCGGCGTATTTGTATACAACTCGTTAAGCCACTTTTCTGTTGGTACGCCAGGCTTCTCTCGAAAATACAATTCAGTCGATTCTGTGGTGTCTTGACCAATCAACCCAATTTGGCTATCTTTGACAGGGGGATCCAACCTAAAGACAAGAGTCTTCTCGACTTTTATAATTCATTTATTTGAAATAAATGCCCGCAAAAAAGCAATCAATTAAATGTTGACTACTCTACCACAAAGGATCGTGTTCCTTGACGCGTGGGTAAAACATTCGCCATTTATTTTGTGATTCCACTGGATCTTCATATCCAAACTCAGTAACATATTTCGGCATGATAATCTGGAAAAAAAATTAATATTATTTCACATTTAATGGCGTCACCGAAAAATAATACTAGAACAGCAATAAATCTAAACATGTTACAATAAAAAAGCATAATGCAATAAACAGAACTAAAAAACATGTAAATGTTTACAAAAATAAATTACTCTTTATCAAAATATCAAAATTTAAAATTTTTGAGATAAAAATAACTACAACAAAAAAACAATACAACATACAGTAATAAGTTACCGTACGACATAATGATGTACAAATAAAAATAATTTCCAAATTACATTACATAATGCAATTAAAACAAATAACAATACAGTTAAAAATAGAAACAAAGCTAAAATTAAACGTAAAACTAAATTTAAATAAATAACAATTAAATGACACGTGAGTCTAATGCAAATTTGATTGGCTAATTTTCAATTTCTATTATACAATCTCTGCAGCTTTCCTTTTGCCATCATTATTCAGCTCTCCTTTGTATGTGCTGTTATTTGCATTCGACATCTATCATGTGCCGTTGCTGCCGATCAGAACATGCCATCTTTCAACCACTTTGATCAATTTTTTAACTTTTAAATTATGCAATTACAACTATCAAATATTACAAAAAGATAATGCAAAAAGTGGATGATTTATTTCTTGTATTGCGTAGGACCATTTGGCAGTGAAAATATTTGAGGCCAAGTAATTATTTTTTCCACAATATTTCACAATAAACAGTTGTTCTTTTCAAACAGATTTTTCTTAAACCAATTTTCTCTGTACCATAATGCGAAATTTTTACTTTTCGTCATTAGATATGCTAAAGATAGATTGCAGTGAATACAAACCAAATTGATGCACAACTAATATTGTTATCGGTTGATTTTTTTGTTTGATTTACTTGTGCATATTATGCTGACAAAGGAACAGAACAAACCATTCAGATAAATAATATCTGACAACTATTGACCGTATATTAACCGTTTACAAGCCGAAATAGTTTTCCGTGATGCAACGGGATTGACATATATGAATTTAGTTATGAATGCGTTAATTAAGATTTAACATGAAAATTTAAAAATGATAACAACTTGATGACATCACCGTAGACTAGAAAGTACTTTATTACTTTCCATATTTTACATCAAGCTTTTAAAAATTTGTGAAACATAATGTTAAACATAGCAGGGACATCATTTGACGCTATACATGTGCACTACAGAATTACATGCTTCAATATTTTATCCCTGGCTCCGTTATCAGTTTCTCAGCTTATCTTATCCTAATTTACGCGCCTAAGAAAGGCGAAGAAACGAGCAGAAAGGAGTACCGGTTTAAGCCCTAGGCGGCTTATGATGCTTTATGGTAGGAGATCCTTATTTTCTCTTTTACTGAAACGCAAAAAGGTGTAAGATATTTTTCGTATTTCTGATACTTGTCATTCCTTGTAAAAAAATATATGGATGAGAAGCAGATTATAATTACTTAATCCAATACAATATATTTTGATTTTTATATGAAAGTACTTTCATATTTCCTTTGTTTCATACAAAATATTTGGTTATTTTTAGAAATAATGATTAACGTGGCATGCCGTGAGGGCGGGTCGTTTGACGCTATGCGTGTGTGATATATTTGCGCTAACCATGAGAAGCGTTTATTAGCAGGGCATTTATGCCTTATTACTTACTGAACTCTGTTTATCTTAATTGGCATTACCTGAATGGTCGAGCGAAACCTACAGAGAGGGGCTACCTGATTAAGAACTGGCCAGCTTATGATGTTCTTTCGTTGGAGAACGCCATTTTCTCTTTCTTTGGAATGCAAAAACCCGCATGCGATTTTTGGTATTTCTGTTAGTTTTCATTCCTTGTAAAAAATTATATGGATGAGAAGCTGATTATAATTAATTAACCCAATACACTTTAATTTTATTTTTGTGTGAAAGTAATTTTATACTTCCTTTGTTTTATACAAAATATTTGGTTATTTTTAGAAATAATGCTTAACGTGGTATGCCGAGAAAAAGGGTCGTTTAACGCTATGCGTGTGTGATATATTTGCGCTAAGCATGAGTAGCGTTTATTAGCAAGGTGAGGAAGCGTTATTAATTTCTGAACTCTATTTACTTTAATTGACATTCCTTGAAGGGTAGAGCGAACCCTGTAGAAATCGGCTAGCTGATTTAGCACTAGCCGGCTTATGATGTTTCTTGGTTGGAGATCGCCATTTTCCCTTTTTTTGGAATTGAAAAATCTGTTTGCCATTTTTGGTATTTCTGTTAATTTTTATTTGTTTTATATTTTATAAATCATTTCTTGTACGTAAATATGCGTAAAGCTCAGTGGCAGAAATTAATGAAGTTTATTAAATGTATTATCTTTTTATTTTGCTATGATGTTACTTTGCCCTGTTGCCGGTTTTGTTGGAAATTTTTCATAGTTTTTAGGAAGTAGCGATGATCGTGGTAGAATGGTTGAATGAAAAGAGTGTGGGACGTATAACGCTGTGCGTGTGTGCTTTTGCATTGTAAGCTTTAAGTATTAATCGTGTCGGCATTATTGGTTTCTGATCGGGCCTTGTGTCAATTTACCCGCCTAAGCAAGGCATGGAAAGTGTGGAAAGAGTGGGCAACATTTATGCGGTGCCGGGCTTACGCTGTACCATGCTCCATTATTATTTTCCATTTTTGTGCAGAATGCAGAAAGTTGTCATCTGGTTTTGGTATATTTGATTATTTTTATTTTTTTCTAAATGAATTGTTATTGTAATGAGTGAAAAAAATTATTAAATTGATGAAATGACGTTTCTTTGGTTTTATGAATGAAAGTACAGGTTTTCCCTTTTACTCAATATTTTTAGTAATTTTTGAAAATAGCATTTTTAAAATTAGCATGGCAGTTGAATGCAATGAGGCCGTTCGGTTAAATAAATAAATGCCTAAATAAATATTATGAGCGTGTACTTTGGCATTGAGCGCTTTACTAATGTAGGCACAGTACCGTTATCGGTATTTGAGTTCCCTTATTAATAATTTACATATCTACACATGCAAGGGAAATGGTGAAAGAGTCAGAAACGGTTTATTATCTAGTCCTCTTGCGATGTAACGTGCTCTAAAATTATTTTACATTCTGCAGCAAAGTGGAAGAGGCTGTGATCTACTTTTGGTATTTCTGGCTAATTCATTTTCTCTAAGTAAATGGTAACAAATGATTGGAGAAAAATAATTAAATTTTCAAAATGTAGTTGCTTTTTCTTTATGAATTTAGGCAGTTTGAAGTTTTTTCTTTTTCATACCGTATATCTAATAATTTTTTAAGATAATATGAAAATTGGCCTGACCGTTGAATGCGGGAAAACCGAGTCTGTAGGAAGAAAAAGGAGAAGCTATGCGTGTGTGCTTTAGCATAGTGCACTTTAATTTTCTAAGCATGGTAGCGTTATTGTGTCTGAGCTTGCCGCTTCGTAATAAACATCACTTGCGTCAGTCAGCAACTTGTGGGAAATGAGCACCCGTTTTAGCGCTTGTCCGCTTGTTATGTATCAGCGTTGATGATTACTTTTGCGTCAGACTGCTTGATAATCTATATTTTGTTGTTAGACCAATGATTTTCATTTTTGAAACAGAATAATTGAAGCAAACCAGGCGATATTTTATTGCTGTAAGTTTAATGGTTCTCCGTTACTTTAAAATTACAAAATTACATTGTCCTGAAATCAGATGTGTATTTGTCTTAATGGTATTGAATAGCGCTGATAATATAATTTTTTATTCAGCAAACTTAAGGTTTATAATTGGTTTTTTATGGAATAGCATATGATATCCATGAGTAGCATATTTCCATAATTTTCAGGTGAAATCCATGGTTAGTGGGATTATTTCTGAGTTACATGAACTATATCTATTCTAATACTTCTGACCACCTATGTGTATGTTGATATTTAATTTTTTGGTCAAATTTCAAATAATTTTAGCGAAATAGATCTGAAAATATGATGGGGATTGACTGTGTTGAAATCTAAGCGTTCATTGCTTCGGCAGAGTAATATTTTTATTAATTATCTTTTCTTTTCAGGAATAGTTACATTATTAAATTCTAACCATCTTTCATCTTCTATCAAGTGACTTGCCGTCGTAATAGTAACGTGCAGATTGTGAGAAACAGACAAAGCGCTTTCTCAGTTTTGATGGTGATTTCCCACTATCTCAAGTTTTATTTGTTGGGTTGCAATATTTTCAGAATTGAAGCAGTAAAATGTCATTTTGCAATGTTCCTATTACTTGCAACATTTTAATAATACATGCTGATTTGTTTTGTCGTTTAGATATATTCCATCTAATCGCTGTCTGAAAAGTTCATCCATGCAAAACCAACAATGCATTTACAACAACGCTGAATCAGAAATGGATGCAGTTTTCCCGGTATGGAACGACAAAACAACAAACTGGAGTTCCGGTACCTAATTTGTTTTTATGAAACCTCTATAACATTGCTATAGTTCTACTTAAGAATGATATAGTTCAAAACGTTTGCAGTGTGTGTGAAACTACAGAATGTACAAGAAAACCGGAGATGTTACTCTCAAAATTTCCAAATTTTTAAACATTACACAATTAAATTGAAGAAATATAGTTTGCAGAGTTTCATTAAAAAAAGTGCACAGTAATTATGGAATAAATGGCCTCTTAAGTTCGCACTTCAGCTATCATACGCACAAGGTACACGGCATGAGATACAAATGAAAGATCTGCTTTTTCAGCGCAATACCTCAAGAAATACTAAAACAGCAACAATTCGCATTAGTCAATAGTTGTTTCTTAACAATTTCTCATACATTTAAATACAATATGATCGTCCCTGGAGAAAAAAATATTTCAAATAAACATCAAAATTCTGCGAAATACAGAGTGGGCTGTTTTGCGAAAACCGGCAAAAAAATTTTTCAAGATTTTTACAAAATGGTGCATTACACAATGACTAGTAAACGTAATAGCCAGGGGTCAAAGTTTACAACAAATGCAAGGAAATGAAATATTCAATTTACATGATATATTCATGGTCTCAATTTCATTCAAATATAAATAAACCGTCGATGCTCAGTATTAATTCGATTACTGAAAGTTATCCACAATAAATTTCATTCGAACTCAATGCATTACTCTAAAAAGTGGGGCTTATGCCAAATCATTTCATCCCACGTGAGATCAAGACTGCGCCATTTGAAGGTATGTGAATTTGAAATAAGACGAGACCGATGAACTTTCGAGACATTCCATAAAATTCCCGGTTTGAAGGTTTCACATTTATAGAGCAAAAAAAACTGCCATACTGCATACAAGACCCGTTTCAATCTGATAATTTTGGATATTTGCTAAATGTATATACATATTAATTAATCAAAGCATTGAGTCAAGAAAAACCATAAAATTCAAAGGTACGGTAACCGGTAAATGATGTGCAGGAACAATTGTTCTTTAAATAATTCTTCTATTTTGTCGATAATTATTGGTGATTTTGCAAAAAATTTATTAAAGTAAGAGATCATGAAAATGTCTAAAAGTTTCACTGTTTATCACAGTTTATTTAGCCTCCATTAAAATCCTATCTTAGTTTTCATTATTGTTTTCATATCTGAAAAAATACGCTGTCAGAAACAGTGCCTATAAGTTTCCTGTAATCCGGAGATAATTTCTAATCGATAAAAATCAATTACATTAATTTAAGAAAAAAAATTTTCTTTTTGAAAATTTCAAAAATTCCTGAGCTAACTTCCCAGTTTTTTCAAGATTTCTCGAGATATATTTAATTATAAAAAGCGGCAATATGCTCATTGGATTTGAAATTTTATTCCGAATCGATTAATACCACTTTTGTCCACTTTTGAAAAAACAACATTTTCTCGAAATTTTCGAATTTTTCTGAACTATAGATTCGCTTGTTTTGCCAAAAATGGCCAAAAATTTTTTTTAAAAATTTGGACTTTTTTTGATTGATATATTATTATATTGAGGAATTTTGGTGTTTAGAAAAATTTGACTTTAAACTATTCAGTAGTTCTGGAATCAATTGCCTTTGAACTTTTCGTTGCCCATGATAATACACAGCAAGCTTCCCAGTTTTTTCAAGATTTCTCGAGATATATTTCATTATAAAAAGCGGCAATATGCTCATTGGATTTGAAATTTCATTCCGAATCGATTAATACCATTTTTGTCCACTTTTGAAAAAACAACATTTTCTCGAAATTTTCGAATTTTTCTGAACTATAGA
>JYDV01000201.1:0-30918 GCA_001447645.1 Trichinella pseudospiralis
TAGGCCGTTCCTGAATATAGTGCAATATCAGGACGACCCGCGGCAAATGGTGGTGCAAGCACGCTACCAAATGCCTATTTTTTCAAAAAATTATGCAAATTTCCACGGAATCCACTTGGGATTCATGCCAGAAATTAAGCTGACAAGAACAGATACTACACTTTGATCTTAGCTTTTTATAAAAGCCTTGAAGCGATGAGGTTCCATCGTCCTGCATCCTCAGCTACGCCCTTATAGTCTTAATTGTATGTTGGGTTTTGTTTCTTCACTCATCCCATAAGGATCACTTAACATTGTGAATAATGTATTTAGCGTTATATGTTGCTATTGTATTTTATAAATTATTTTTTTAAATATAAATAATATTACATATTTTGAATATGCAAATTTGTGCATCCTGTGGTTGTTTATTGAAAAGCTGTCAATAAGGTGCTGGTGATGTTACCGTTTCACGGAGGTTGAAAGGCCTATTTTTTTTTTGTAATTTACTTCATATTTTTTGTAGAATGTGCCGAAAGGTATTCGTATCCGTGGATACTGAATTTCTGGTTTTCCATGGGATTCACGTAAAGATTGCAGGAAAAATGATATTGTATCCGTTTTGAGTGCTGCGTTTGGTGTTTATGTAATAATCGAATATTTGATGTCTGCATATTCTGATGTTGCTGTTTGTTTTGATTGAGGTATTCAGATAAATATATAGTATTATTAACTTTGAAGATTTGTATTTTTTGGAATTTTCAACTTGGCGACTGTTGCTTGGGTGTCTTTGGTCGTATGCGGAATGCTAACGTAAGCCCAAAATATGTGTCCTGCTGTATGTACAGCTTTAGTTTTCAGTCAAGCATGTGGTGCTAGTGAAATTTGAATGTACTCGTATGTGTGATGTTGGAATTTGCAGAAAATTCA
Organism: Trichinella pseudospiralis; assembly: GCA_001447645.1. NCBI lineage: Eukaryota > Metazoa > Nematoda > Enoplea > Trichinellida > Trichinellidae > Trichinella > Trichinella pseudospiralis. The sequence goes on from JYDV01000201.1 coordinate 910, forward strand.
AAAAGTGAATTTAACTTCGCCGCAACATGCCTGGAAAAGCGTATTTTGACCACTTTTAATGCCTTACTTTACGGAAAGGCACTTTTTCACATGAAATACAAAATTGATGAAGAAGACATTGAAATCATTTTTTTGCAGACGAACGGGCAAAAAAATTTTTAAATAAATTTGCTTGCATGGTTGCATCGACGCATGCACATCACTTATGAAAATTGCAAATTATTGCGAATTTCACTGTGGATATTTCATATTCGTAGCAATAATGAGCACGATATTCGTTGATGTCGTTACAGTTGATCGGCTGAGTATCTGTTTCCATGAAAAGTAGTTCAGATTTCACTTCTTATTTCTTTAGTATAAGCTATGAAGTTACTTTTTTGATTTCGAAGTTTGGGGTATTCATTCGAATGATAAACATCAGAATGACGGCGCAGTTATTATTCCAAGCTGTCAAAAACTATATTTTTTTATTGATCAGTTCATATAAATTTCATGTATTAATAAAAAATGTATTGGAAATATGCTTTTACATTTTTAGGATTTCGGTTTGTTTTCATTTACAGCATACGTTAGAACTCATGTGTCTGCTTGTTAGAAAAATATTAAAAACTTTAAATGTTTTGATTAATACGTGCATATCACTTGTCTTCACGAGAATTGAAAAATGGCCGCAAAGATTTTTAGATAAAGTAACAGTCAGCTACAGTAATAATGGAATTAAGATTTAATGACAAAAAATGTTTATAACAGTTTTTAGCGTGTTTAATGTGATAAACAGATTTTTAAAAAGTTATTATTTTTTATTTTTATTATTATTATTTGCATTTAATATAATGCTTTTAAATGGAAAACGGCTGACTTTTAAAGGTTAATAAACACATAAATTTTTGTTCAAAAAAATCAGCTTAGCCTTCTTTCATTACATAGTGCCTTGTTAGACATATTTGAAATATTAGTTGAGGTTTTTGTATTTATAAGTAGCTCACTTATCAATATTTAAATGCTCATCTTTTTGTTGTGCCATATAAACATTTATGTCACGTATTATTGTAGTTTTAGATGAAAATCGAACATTATTATGCATTTTGGTAATGATTGCTTTTCTTTAGTTTATTCTACTTTATTTCTTTACTACTGTCACAATGAAAGTTAATTTTAGAAGGTTTTTTGTGAAAAATATTAAGAATAAATAGAAAAAAGCTACGACAACTTACTGACAGGAAACATTGGAGAAATTAGCATTCCTTGAATAATCGGTTTCGAATGCGAGGAAAATCGAAAAGAGATGATGAAGAAAATGAATTACTCTACTTTACATGTATCAGGTTACAACGCTGTCGTGTAATTGAGGTATTGATATTTTATGGTGAATTCCAACTTCAGCAAGTTACGTTGACTAATTACGATATGCTTCACGAAAAATAAAAAACAGTAATTTTTAGATTGCACTTGTAGAATTCAACTGAAAATAAAAAAACAGAAATTGCTTCATATGATAATCATTGTAAAAAGTGAGCAAAGTATCATAAAACTGCAATAATTTACTTGTCAATGTCGATTAACAGGCACATCAGCATACAGTCGTTAAAATGACATTGCGCAATAAAAATTTCTGTTTCTTTCCTCTTGCATTTCTACGACGACTTAATTGTGCTTATTTTCTGAACTGTATTTATTTTTTGTAATCAACCGACGAGGAAACTTTCCAGTTATTAGTTAATCACTTTCTACTGTGGTGTTTAGAATATTTTGATATTTATTACTAAAACAGAATATTTTTCAATTTTTATTTTTGCGATTAGAACATTTATTACACATAATTTCTGGAAGGTATTAAGATAGAATTGCCGATGTGACAACTGTCGTTTTATTATTGACCAATTGTATGGGCATAATGCACCTCTTTGTTTGGCTTTGGCCTAGATAATAGCACATTGATGCTGACGCAGAGTTTGGCACTTTTGTGTAGGCTTTATTCACTTTATTCAATATTTTATAAATAAATATTCATGTACTTCAGTTGATTTTATTTAGTAGGAAAATTATTTTTAGTCGTTCCTGTGTTATAAAGTAAAAATAACTAAACTAAAACTTGACTTTATTAAACATACTGTAGTCTTATTTTGTATTATATGTAGCTGGATGATTTATGTTATTTAGAAAATAGTTATTTACAAAAGAGATTACAAATTAAAATTATTAAAACGTTTTATTCCAATAATCTTGAATTTTGTACTTTTGTTATACTATACATTATTGGGCATTTACATTTCTTTGCTTATAGTTCATTAGTAACTGCTTTGTTACTATGTTATTAATAGGCGATGGCATACAGTGGTAAGCTGCATGCACTCTAATTTAAGAAATAGATTTTTGTAGAACTCTTATCAGAAATTTTATAAAAATATTTTTTTTTCAAATTACTTTTAAATAGTTCATCTGTAATTATACTGTTTGTTTGTATTTATGAAATGAAATTTTATATTCCTTATTAGTAAGTCTAAAAACAAGCGCTGAAAAAGTATGTTAGTAGTTAATTTCGTAATTTAGTAAGTTATGCGGCATGTTTCTTATTACTTTTTTTTAATTTTTAATATTCAATATTCACTAATTGGAATTTCTAGAGTTACAAGCTTTGAAATCATTTTGCTTCAAATTATTTATGATTTCAAATGTCGTGGGTACCCATGATAAGGATTGTTGCCGTTATTTATGTTATTCATTAACAGATAGCACCTTTCTTCTTTTGCAAAACTGCATTCTGTCTAATGTTGTGTGTAATTTTTTTATTCAATTTTGTATATTAGTTTGACTGTTACTTTTTTATATTTAGGTGTAACTTTGAAAATTGCCTTGAGGAAACGCTCTGAAATGAGGTATGTTTTTCAAATTTTATCTTGTACTATTTTTAGATTTTATGCTCGCTGTTTATTTATTGGCATTCGTGTTTATTTCGTTTCTAGCTTCTTTTGATTAAAATAATTTTCAGTTTGATTTCCTTTTGATTTTAAGTTTTATGTAGCATTACCATAACAAGAATTTTGGATTAATATACGAATAATTTATTGCATATTATTGTTGACGTTATCGATAGTATGCATACGAAATGAACGTAGTGGTTTATTCACTTTCCATAACTGTGATTTTAGAATTTTCAGACGTTCGGTTGCAAGTGCTTGGAAATTTGGTCTTGCTATTATAGTGGTGGTATTTTTCATCTCTTCAATTGCTTTGTACAACATAATGGATTCTGCGATACCAAGCAGTCAGAAGATGCGATTTTTGGGGGAGGTAAATTTTGGGATAGACGTGAGTGGTGTTTGGTTTATTTATACAAATCAATTTCAGTACGATTTAAAGCGTCTGGAAAATAAGCTGATTAAATTGGAATCGGAGGCGACTCGAAATGAAGAAATTTTGGGCCAGATACAACGAAGTTTGTATTATCGCTTGAATCGTGTCCACAACAGACCGTCAGCTTTGTCAGCAGTTCAAAAAAAAGAGTATGTATATGGTTTTTGGTGTTGTATTACTTTTACGGTAGGTTGGATGTAATTTTGTTTGTAATTTGTTTTGAAACTTTTAACTTCAAGGTAAAGTTTATAAAAATGAGAAAAAATTTTCTATTTTTCTTAATGCAATTTATTATTATTTTTTAATAATGTTTTTCCATTGTATGTTTGCTGGTTTGTTACATTTGCATCTATCATATATTTCATTAATATGGTTATGAAATTTATTACATTTATTATTTTTAAATGAAATAAAACTTTTATTCGTCACAGGCGAAAGCAAACACATCGAAAATGCAATGCAGCATTGCTAAACACTACTGTAAATGTTCAGGTGTGCAACGATTTTCAACTTGTTGTTGTGCACGTAAACCGACTTATGTTACTTTCAGATGTTGAAGGTGTATGAAACTTTGGAATTTGACAATCCAGATGGAGGCCATTGGAAACAGGGATGGGAGGTAACTTACGACAAAAATGAGGTGAAGAAACAACCACCTTTACAAGTATTTGTTGTACCTCATTCACACACTGATCCTGGTAAAATTTGTTAATTATGGATTTTGTTTTACTTGTTTTTTTATTTTTATTTAACGTAGGATGGATTAAAAAGTTCGATGAATATTATTCATCGAGTACCAAGCACATTTTTGAAAATATGATAGAAACGCTTTCTCAGAAATCCGAGATGAAATTTATTTATGCAGAAATGTCATTTTTCGAGAAATGGTGGCGTGAAGTGGACATGGCCAAGCGGATGTTGACAAAAAGGTTTTCATTTAATTTTATTCAGTTACTGTTGTGCGGATATTCTTAATCTTTGAAATGCTAAGATTGCTGGATATTGGACAATTGGAAATTGTTACTGGAGCATGGGTGATGACTGACGAGGCTAATGCGCACTACTTTTCTATGATTGACCAGCTGACCGAAGGCCATCAGTGGTTGTTGAATCATTTGGGTTTGTTTTCATGTTATTTGTTAGTTATTGTAGCATTATTGTAACATTTTAAAGATTACAAACCGAAAAATCACTGGTCTATCGATCCATTTGGATTAAGTGCAACGACAGCTTATTTTGTGGGCTTATCTGGTATGAAAACTATGTCTGTACAGAGAATCCATTATGCCGTGAAAAAACACCTTGCGTTGAACAGGAATCTTGAATTTTATTGGCGTCAATTGTGGAGTGCGAGCTGTTTGCCGTTTCACTGAAGTTGTTTGACTATTTGATTTTAGAACGGGATTCCTCGTCGGATATTTTTTGTCACGTATTTCCATTTTATTCTTACGACATACCTCATACTTGTGGTCCGGATCCAGCGGTCTGTTGTCAGTTTGATTTTCACCGTTCACAGGTTGGATCTATTCCGTGTCCTTGGGGTATTCCTGCGTTGCCGATTGATATGGAAAACATTGGCGAAAGGTAAACCTGAAAACATTATTAATAATTATTTTCTTAAATAATTTTTAATGTGTTATTGCTTATGATGATTGTTTTGCAGAGCCTTTACACTGTTGGATCAGTACCGGAAACATGCCGAACTTTACAAATTGAATGTATTACTTGTACCTTTGGGAGATGATTTTCGTTACACAACTTCAATGGAATGGCAGCAACAGTACAACAATTACAAAATGCTGTTTGATTATATGAACAAACAAGATTGGAATGTTGAGGCACAAATTATTAATTATTATTTAAATAATATTTCTTTGAATAGAAAATATGGAATAAAAGTTTCTTTTTTATAGCATTTTAATATACATGTTGTAATGATTTTGACAGGTACAATTTGGAACGTTAGAAGATTATTACAGGGCGTTGTTTAAACGTGCAGACGTTGGAGGAGAAACGTTTCCAACGTTGTCTGGCGATTTCTTTACTTATGCTGATAGAAATCAAGATTATTGGTCAGGCTATTACACGTCTCGACCTTTGTACAAACGAATGGAACGCATTTTGGCCTCTTTCTTACGGTAAAGAAGATTATTTGAAATATTTATGTAAAATTCCATGGTTGACGTTGAAGCATTCTGATTATATGCATAAGCAGAAATTGTTTTTGCAATGAAAAACAAATTTCACTTGATTACTTGTTGATGTGGTTTTTTTTTTACAGCGGTGCTGAGATTATGTTCAATTTGGCCGCGAGTGATGTTCGAAGCAAAGGACTTGAGCATCAGCTTCCATCGCAGAGGTTGTTCAACAATTTGGTCGTTGCGCGCAGAAATTTGGCTCTGTTCCAGCATCACGACGCCATCGCCGGCACGGCCAAAACTCCAGTAGTGATGGATTACGCAGAGCGGTGTGCAATAATTATTAATTAATATTTATTTCATTTAAATTTAAATTTAAATTTTAAATTTAAATAGACTCTGGTCGTCGATTGAATTGAGCAAAGCTACAATGGCTACTGCGATTTTATACTTCATGAGGAAATCATCCACATCTGTACTGGATGTTGATAATATTAAGTTAGACTTTGTAAGTGGATTTCATATTCTTTTTATTAGTTACATTATTTTATATTAAAGTAAATTTTTAAGAGTGAAAGAATAATGGACGCTTCTCATACATCAGAAAATGTTGTCATTAACGTTCTGGATGAGAAGGAGAGGTTTTTTCGTTTAACTTGTTAAACTGTTAAGCAATTTGTACAACTGCTGATGGCGTTTGTTTGAAGGTCAGTTTTGGTGTACAACTCTTTACCGTACATTCGGTCAGAGATCGTTTGTATAAACGTGGACAGTTACAAAATTGCATTGTATGACGCAGCTAATAACAGACTGAAAATTCAAATCAGTCCGGTGATAACTAAAAGCGGTGTTGGATTTATAATTTCGGTGACAACTTATCAGGTGAATCGAATTCATTTTAATTCCATTTTTGTATTTTTTTTTGGCACATTTTGCTTCAAATGGGAAAAGTGAAATTACTGATGCAATGATTTCAGGTATGCTGGACAGCTACAATGGGATCACTGAGCATTATTCATTATCGTCTACTGTTTGGCGATGATCCTTTAAATGGTGAAATGGTGACAATAAGTCAGAGTAAGGTTGTCCATTCGTCGAGGTTGGTGTTCTTTTTGTTCAAACAAGCAGTTGTAATGTCTTACTGTAATTATTTAGCATTTTTCCAAGAAATATCCTTTCTGAGGAGCAATTTCACATTGTCAGTCCCGTTTATGTTGCTACTTTTTCCACCTCTACCGGTCTTCTCAAAGTAGGCAAATGAAACTTACATACAATTGAACTGAAATTCAATTATCATTTTTTTGATTAATTTACTTATTGAAGGAGTTGAAACGCATCGATATGGATAATAAGATGAAGTTGCAACTTGAATTCTTTGTATACAAATCCGAAAGCCAATCTTACACAGCTGGCGGTGCTTATTTGTTCTTGCCAAATGGTCAAGCTGAGGTAAGTGTTGGTTTAATTTTATTCTGCTTAATGGCGAAGTAACATTGAATAAATCTTTTCCCAAGCCTCTGAACAATGTCGACGATGTGCTACTTTTGGAAGGCGACATGTTTGCGACTGTTTATTCAAATATGAAGAATGTATTACATCAATTTACGGTCGTCAAGTTGGAAGGTGATGCGCAGCATGCGAAATATTATTAAATGTTTTTTTTTAAACTTGAATTTCAGTTCCGTCAGCGGAAAGCTTGCACATTCGCAATACGGTCGACATTACAACTGAGATAGAAGATTTTGAAATTGTCATGCGCTTGAAAGCGGACATCCACAATTCTGATCATTCATTTTACACGGACCTCAATGGTTTGCAAGTAATGAATACTTTTTTTTTGTTTTAAATAATTGCTTTGCAAACAGCAAGTTTAGTGGCTGCGGTGAATGCTTGATTGTTTGAAGAATAAAGTTGAAAATAGAATTTAAAAAAAATAAAAAAGTGTTATTAGTTTCTTTTTTAATTTAGATGATAAAACGAAAATATTTTTCCAAGATTCCATTGCAAGGTAACTTTTATCCAATGACCACTGCGGCGTTTATTGAAGACAGCGCACATCGATTAACACTGCTCAGTGCCCAAGCGAACGGTGTTGCTTCTCTAAAGCCGGGTTTACAAAAAAAATTTCTTTCTTTTTTTTTTAAATTAATGCGAAATTCAATTCTGTGACTACAGGTTGGATTGAAGTTTTTCTCGACCGTCGAACTCACGTTGATGATTCACGCGGTGTTGGACAGCCAATGCTGGATAATGTAATTGTTACCAGTGATTTCCGCCTTATGCTGGAATCGTCGAACGGAGATGCTTACAAATATGACGAGGTTATTATTATTTTCTTTTTTTTTGATAATTGATTTGATGCTGTTTGAAATCGACTTTTCAGCGGCATGAATTTTACAATTTGAATTTTCAGGACTTGTCCACGATAAATTATTTGACTTTACCTGCCCATCATCAGTCCTTACTGTTGATGTACCCAGCTTTTGTGCTATACACAGCCAATGATTTCGTCGAAGGTAGGTAGAACAATAATTTTACTCTGTATTGATTAATTCTTTGTAGAATTTACTTTTTTTAATGTTTATTTCAAAATTTTTTAACTTTTAATAAATGATTTTGTTGTATTTTAGAACTCCGAAGTCATCATCAAGCTTTACTAAAGCCGTTTCCTTGCGATTTTCATTTGATTAACATGCGTAGTGTGGAGAGCAAAGGTGCGTTTGAGTCAAAAGCTGAAGTGGAATCCTTTTTAAATGAAACATTATTGATATTGTTGCGTTTGGAAAATAGCTGCTTTTCAACCCCACCACCAGCAATTGTGTGTTCTATGAAAGACAGCGATGTGGTAGGTGAATTTGTATTGTATGCTTTGTATTTTGCATTAGTTTGGAATAATTTACATAGCCGACAGCTGTGGATATTTTTGGTAACAATGTTAAAGCAGTTAAAGAAATGTCTTTAACATCGCTTTATCAAATAAACGACGCAAAATTGCCTGATGAGCCGCTTTACGTTGAACCGATGGAATTTAAAACTTACAAAATTGAATGGAAGTCAGCTCAGGATGAAGCTGAACACAGGTCGCCACTTCTTGCAACTGGTCGTCCACCAACAAAGTGAAAAGCAAAGTTTATTGCTAGAATGATCTGAACAATAGATTGCTGTTCGGTGATGATCGTTTTGCAGCACAATTTGTTCAATAAATTGTTAACTTGTTGTTATTTTTTCAAGAACTTTGAAATAAAATGCGTTTTTTTAAATGGGTTTTTTTTGCATTTTAAACAGATGGATAAGTAAATTTATCCTTAAGAAATAAACAAATGTTTGTGTGTGTGTGTGTGTGTGTGTGTGTGTGTGTGTGTGTGTGTGTGTGTGTGTAATGATGCTGAAGTGTAAAATATAAACGTTAAAAAATCATTTATGCGTAATTTTAATTTATTTCAAAATGAAATTAGTTTAACATTTTGCTACTAGATTTGTTAAGCAGATTAATATCAATAACATACAAAAATAAAATTATACTTGCATTACCTATAATTGTATACTGTAGTTGACTGTTTCTTTGCTGACGTTAACAAGTTCAAAGTGTTCAACACTGAAGCCGAATAAATATGGTAAGGGTTGAAAATTAATTATTTTATATTTAATAATTTAACTTTTTAACATGTTATTTGTAATTTTGATGAATTTTCATATTGTAAAGATGTTCTTTGTTGTTGCTTATTTAAATGGCATGGTTTGATTGTAGCGATTTATTGTTTTATTATTTTGTTTTTTAGCCTCTACGATTAGATGTCAAGCGCAAACTGTTGGCTCGATCAGATCGCGTGAAATGTGTGGATCTTCATCCGACTGAGCCATGGATGCTTTGCAGTTTATACAACGGAAACGTTCATGCCTGGAATTACGAGACACAGGTAAGGCGTCTTTTCTCGACTTCTTTGTCATTTAGTAAATGTTGTCATTTTACTCTGTTGAACGGTTCATTTTAAAAGCTATTATTTTTTTTAAATTGAGTTTTCGGAATTATGAACAATTTAACATTTTGTCTAAATTGCTGTTTGTAATGCAAATGCACTGTTTTCACTGCTACTGAACGCTTGTAATCAATTCTTTGTACAGTACGGTGATAGATGAATCGTTTTTTTAACACGAATAATTTATTCGACAATTTGTATGGGAAGCAGCTTCTTTACAAGTTCTTGAAATTGATTCAAAGCCTTTTTTTTTAGAAAATACATAATTTTGAACTTCAGCGTCATTTTTAGTTGTGCAGAACAGTTATTTGTAGAGTAGCGTTTCAGTTCAGACAGATGTGTTTGTTTTGTTGTGCGTTGAATTTATTTTTACATATTGTTTTATTTTATACTTTTAATTTGAAATTTTTTAAAAATATTTTTGTTTAAAAATTTTTTGAAAAATTATGAATGAATAATTGGTACGGTTGTTTTATTTTTTTGAGACTCTTCTTAAATCGTTTGAAGTGTGCGATTTGCCTGTTCGATCGGCCAAATTTGTACCTCGGAAAAGTTGGGTTTTGACAGGCTCAGTGAGTGCTTATGGATTTCTTTTATTTTCGTTATGTTTGTGTGTGATTTCTTGTCGTTGATTGTTTCTAGGATGATATGCAAGTACGTGTGTTCAATTACAACACTTTGGATCGTGTTCATCAGTTTGAAGCGCATTCTGATTATTTGCGTTCAATTGCTGTCCACGCTACACAGCCATTAGTGTTGACCAGCAGCGGTATATTTTTTTTTTATTGCTTTTAGTCGTTTGTTTGTTGCAGTTTATTTACTTATTTATTGTTGAATAATTTGTTGGATTTTTCTAGACGACATGACGATAAAGTTATGGGATTGGGAAAGCAACTGGCAATTGAAGCAGACCTTTGAAGGGCACACGCATTACGTCATGCAGGTGCTTTTCAATCCCAAAGATAATAACACTTTTGCATCAGCGTCACTTGATCGTACTGTGAAGGTGTAGTTTGAATTGTTGTTTATATTTTTATGTAGTTTCTTTTTGGATGCGTGATCTTTTTAGATATGGCAACTCGGCTCGTCGCATCCAAATTTCACCCTAGAAGGGCACGAGAAAGGAGTCAACTGTATTGATTATTATCACGGTGGTGACAGACCTTACCTAATATCCGGAGCCGATGATCGATTGGTTAAAATTTGGGACTACCAGGTAATGGAGCATTCTTGCATTCATTTGTTTTTTACTCTGATGATTTAGAATAAAACTTGCGTCGCCACGCTGGAAGGTCATGTGCAGAATGTTTCTTGTGTTTGTTTCCATCCAGATTTGCCTGTTATTATTACCGGCTCTGAAGACAGTACACTGATTGGAATATATATATATATATATATATATATATATATATATATATATATATATATTTGTATATGTATTACATTTTACTTCATTGTTAAACTGTTTTGTAGACACTGTACGAATATGGCATGGAAGTACATATCGCATGGAAACAACGTTGAATTACGGTCTCGATCGAGTGTGGACTATATGTGCGTTGAAAGGGCAAAATGTTCTAGCGATTGGCTACGACGAAGGCAGCATCATTGTCAAAGTAAATAAATAAATAATGCATGCTTACGTACCATACAGCATATATATATATGTATGTATGTATGTATGTATAATGTATACAAATCACTGTAGAAGGAAAAATTCTTATTTGTCGATTTTATGTCTTCTGTATTTTGAATTTTTTTTTCTCTTATCCAGCTTGGACGCGAGGAACCAGCAGTCAGTATGGATGCGAATGGCAAGCTTCTTTGGGCAAAGCATGCTGAAATTCAGCAGGCAAATTTGAAGGCAATTTGTAACGAAGCAGAATACCCTGACGGAGCACGTTTATCATTGTCAGCAAAAGATATGGGCGCTATTGAATTTTATCCACGCTCAATACAGCATAGTCCGAATGGCAGGTGAATAATAAAAATGAATTATTGAGAGTTTTTTTTTAAATAATGTGTATTCAATATTTTGCATTGTTTTATTATAATAATGATAATTGTTGTTGTTGTTGCTGAGATATCAATTTCAGATTTGTTGTGGTTCGTGGAGAAAGCGAATATGTGATTTATACGGCTATGGCGTTGCGTAATAAAAGTTATGGTGCGGCCGTTGAATTTGTTTGGGCCAAAGAGTCGAACATGTATGCTATACGAGATGTGAACAGCAGTATCCTTGTGGAGATTCACAAAAACTTTACCAGATACAAAACAGTCTATGCTGAAGCTTCAATCGACTGTAAGTGTTATTTAATTTGTTTTTGATTGTTTATGAATAATTGTATTTTTGTAATTTTTGAAGGCATTTTTGGAGGGACATTGTTGGGAATTCGTTGTGGGGGACAGTTGATTTTCTACGACTGGGAAACGATTCATGTGATCCGACGAATTGATATCAAAGCTCATCAGGTGAACTTTGGAAATTTGGTTTTAAAAAACAGTGCCGTGTGATGTAAAGGAATTTTATTTGAAGGTCTATTGGTCAGAGAAAGAATTGTTGGCTATAACAACTGCTTCTGAATTTTACATTTTGCAATTCAACGAAGCAGACGTGATTCCAAAGTTGTCAGAAAGTGAAACTCCATCACCGGATGGTATTGAAGAGGCTTTTGATGTAAGTGTATTTAATTTCAGATTGACAATTTGCTTTTTATCATTGTTCTATATTCAAGGTTATACATACAGGAACGGAGGATATAAACACTGCTTATTGGGTAGGCGATTGTTTGGTTTACACTACGGTCAACAATCGCCTGCGATACTGCGTTGGAGGTGAAACAGTTACTATTGCACATTTAGATAGGTAAGAATTTTCTTCAGCTGTGAAAGAAGTTGATGGAATTGGATTTTTTGGAAATATTTACTGTAATTATTAATTAACGATACATACGTATGTGTATATGATATTTTCAAATATTGCACAGTTTGTTGTGTTTGTTGATTTTGGTCAATTATAAATTGAATTTCAGAATATTTTATTAATCTTTCATCTTTATGCAAACACACACACACACACACACATAATATATTGTTTTATTATATTTTAGAGGATTATATATATTGGGATATTTGCCACAAGAGAATCGTCTTTTTCTGAGCGACAAAGATTTGAATGTGGTTAGCTATCAGCTTGTATTATCCGTATTGGAATATCAAACGGCAGTGATGCGTCAAGATTTCGACATGGCTGACCAGCTGTTGCAAAAGATTCCAAAAGAGCATTTGACTCGTGTAGCGAAATTTCTTGAACGACAGGTTCTGCACAGTGGCTTGATGCAGTTATTTTTGAGGATATTTTATTTATTTGCTGTTTGTATATTTTTAGGGTTTCTTGAAACAAGCTTTGGCTGTGTCTCAGGATCCTGAGCATCGTTTTGAGTTGGCTTTGAAAGTGAACAATTTGAATGTCGCCTACGATATAGCTTTGGAAAATGAAGTTGGTGTTGTTGTTGTTTTTTTTCTTTTGCTTTTTTGGTATTTTCCTAAACTTTAAATTACCAATAATTAACAGGACGACGACAAATGGCGACAGCTGAACCAAGCTGCATTGACTGAAGGTAATTTTGAGCTGGCGTTGAAGTGCATGCGACAAGACAAAGATTACTCAGGCCAGCTCTTGCTGGCATCTTCGTGTGGTGATGTGGACGTTATGCAACATGTTGCCAACGAATCAATGCAGTGCAAACTGTACAACATTGCTTTCATGGCTCATCTGTTGCTTGGAAAGTGAGTTTTCTTCCTTGTTGTTAAAATTTTCTGAGATTTGTTCAGTGCTCTGATGTTTTTTTTTGTTTTGTTTTGTTTTATTATTACATTAAATTTTCTTTAGCCGTAAAGAATGTTTGGAAATTTTGATCACAACTGGTCGGTTGCCAGAAGCTGCTTTTTTTGCTCGAACATATTTGCCCAGTGAAATTAGTCGGTAATGATAATACATTTTTTATGCCGATTTTTTTGATTTCACAGGAAAGTGTAATGTGTTGTTCAGTGTGGTCGGATTGTGGAAAGCGAAAATTGCAGACAAGCATCCGAAAGTTGCCGAAAGTCTGGCTGATCCGGATGGTTATCCAAATTTATTTCCCCATTATGCGGATGCTTTGCAGTGTGACAAACTGTACGAAGAAATTTTTTCCTCAACAACACTGGATGCAGCATGCTATCCACTGCTTCAGGTAGCAAGACTTTTGTGAGTCAACGATTCAGATGCGTGTTGTTATCTGCATTATTATTGTAGACAAATTGCACCCTTGAAAATATGGTGTCGTTGGCGAAAGATTCTAAGTATTCAAGTGGCAAAAGTGAAATAGCGAAATCAAATGAAAATGAAGGTAAAATTGGTGGATTTTTTTTTCTTCTTCTTCTTCTTCTTCTTCTCATATATATTTGTTTCTAAACATTTAAAGACGATGTGCAGAAAATTACTGAAACCTTGCAGAACGTTAATATTGCGACACCATTGCAAGCTGCACAAGAAGGTGCATCAGCCGAGAAAACATGTAACATTTATGCAGTGTTTTTTTTGCTTGTTGAAGCATGTGAAATTTATTCAGGTACGGAATTTTCTCAAAAGAAAGCGATCAGTGCTTCAAAAGCTGAGAAAGATGATGAAAAGGTATGCATGTATAGGATATGTAATTTGCGTTATCGTAATTGTTTCTTGTTTGTTTATTTTTGAATATCCTCTGTGTATATTCAGTTGATATTGATAATTTAATTTAAAGGCACCAGATGTGGCACAGAGTTCACATCGACAACCCGATCTTGTGCCATCTGTCGGGGGTCCAGATGTTTTGATGCACGCTTCTACTGTGGAACAATCAAGTGGTGGCGTTGAAGATTTGCAGGTTCCAATACCGACAACTGAAGTAAAGTTGGATTTCAGCGTTCCGGAGCTGAATCAACAGAGTGTACGTTTTTATTATTTTTTGTAAAAAGATATTTAGTAAAAAAAAGTTTTGATATTGAAAAATTAATGCATCGTATTGTGATTTTTTGTCGAGATTTTGATGTTTATATGGAAAAGGGTAGCTGAAGTTTTTCACTGAAATTATCTTGTTTTAAATTATATATCTTTTTGTTTAGGATAGTGATAACAACCACGATGACGACGACGATGATGATGATGAGGATGATGAGGATAATGATGAATTTTCTGCTTTTTGAAGCATGACACTTTTCCTACAGTTAGCATTCTGTAAACGGTAAGTTCAAAAGCATTTTTAATATTTAAAACGTAGTACAGGTACTTCTTTTACCAAAGCACATGATTTATTTTTAAAAAGTATATTTAGATATTTTAAATTAATGTTTTACTTATTATGATCTAACAGCACTTTGATTTCTTAAATTATTGAAGTTGGAAGCGATTGTTTTGTTAAATGTACATTGAATTTGTGGATATAATTATGAGCTTTTTTTCTCCTTTAGGCCAACTAAAATGGTTTTGAGGTGAAGTGGTCAATTCTGCATTTCTGGTATTATGGAATTATTTTGTTATTCGAAAACTATGAACGTTATTGCGGTAGTCACACTGTTGATATTGTTCCTGATTTTTGCTTATTATTATTATATTGCTGATTTCAGTTGGAAATAAATGATTTTAATAATAATTGTGCAAAGGTTGAAATGAAATTTTGGCGTTCGCAGGATTTCCTATGCATTTAGCAATTTTCTTGACGATGAAATTGTTTTAAATATTTTTTTTCAGAAAATGAACCACACCTGACAATTTACTTATTTCTTCTGCCGGTTTTCAATGTGTCGCTTCATTTTTCCTTCATAAAGCATTACTTGAAATTATGCTCAATGACAGCAGTATTCCATTCATAATTGCAGCGAACAAGTGGAGGTAAATGACAGCATTTTTTCTTGTTTGCGTTTGTCTGTCAAAAATTGCATGCCAAAACAGATAGTTCTACACAACGCAGAGGTGCAGAAATATACAAAAGCAGGGAGAAATCAATGAAACGGAAATTTTCTGTTTTTTTCATTATTTTTTGTTGTTACGGTTTTAAATTCCATTTTCAATCAACTTTGCATGTTGATGAACTGCATTTGGAAATTTTGGTGGCATAATTTGAAATTTCAGCTATTCACTATTTGTATGCTTGATTGCAAGCAGTTTTTCTTTAGAAATATTATCAAGAAATCAAATGCCATTTCAGGCTTTCGATCATTTTCATTTATGTGATAATTTATTGAATATATGTATGTAGTTAGCTTTGCAAGCAGTTAAAATTGCACGTAATTCTTCAACCATTTGACAAATCAATTGTGGAATTAATATTTCTTTTTATAGCACCGCAATCGATAAACAGACTTTGTATAATATATTTTTAATAATTTGCGCGTTTTAATTTTTTTAAATGTAAGTTGAATAGTCAATTTGAACAAAATATTAATTTAAAATTGTTCTTCGTATTATTACTTTTCAAAATCCAGGTATAAAATTATATTTCATGGAATATTTCACTATTTTTTCAATAATTGCATTATTGTTAAACTGCTGCATATTGTTACAAAAGTGTGTAACTGAGTTGGAACAGTTTTCAGATGATCGATTTTGTAGAATTTGATTTAATTACACTGTCGCGCAGATAAGAATTGTTGAGAAAAGACTAGTTATAAATTTTTGGAAGTGAAATTCAATTTTAAACAGAGCGGTTTTGAATTTGGGTTGAGCTGAAAGATTTATTGTTTTATCTTTGTAATCGGTGCAAATTGTCCACTTCTGGAAATTGACATGGCTCACATGAAGAAAAATATTTAGTTGCTTTTCTCGCAAACTGTCTAAATAAATAAATAAATAAATATTATATATATATATATATATATGTCAATTTTGGCTATATGATCAAGACAGAGTCTGATTATTCTATAATTTTTCAGCGAATTTATTTTAAACTGTGTAAAGTCAAGTCTTAAGCTTAAGTTGATGATGTTGTTTTGAATTCAAGTCCGACGTTTGAATGTGACAAGTTGAGAGGAAATTGTTCCAAAATTAATTTCTCATTTTTCATACAATGAGCGCAAGCAAGCCAGTCTCATCATCCATTTTATGGTTTTGCTCTTGCCACACACACACACACACACACACACACACACACACACAAAATGAACCGTCTTTTTTTCAGGGATATGAGTTGAATTTTTAGGCTAGGATAGTTAGCTTAATTAAAATCATCCTAATATATAACATGCAGTGCAAGTTTTTAGTACATACATTGTAAATGAATAAAAAGAAACCTCGGTTGCTTTATATACGACGAGTTAGTTAGTTAAACGATAATGCCGCTGGCAGGAGTAGACAGTTGGAATAATTTTACACGCAATATTGTATTTCAATTTTTTCATCACTGAACACTTATATCGAATGTTCTGACAAAATAAATTTTGTTAAAAATTTCAATTCATATTATATTGTAGCGGAGCACTGAGAAACTGACTGCATTGATTGGAAAAGTTTCATTTTTTCATTTCCTTTGAACAGCAGTGTCTTTGAAATGTCGTATCTGTCGAGGTAATATAATTTTTCTTCCACTTCTTATCTCATTATGATTTATGAATATAATAGTAATTATTATAATAATGAAGAATCGTAAAATGAAGTTGATAAATAAATTTATCAAATAATATGCATTGAGAATAACAAAGCAACAGAGTGAAACAGAGACAGTAGTGCACGTAAAATTTAGGTTTTTGATTTTAATTTCAATCGCAACATCAATTACAAAACAGATTTCAGCATTCTCTTATTTTATTTTTTTTATCAAAGCATTTCAGCGCATTTCAGCAGATAGAGCAAGCTGTGCTTGGTATGGAAATAGCAAACACAAACGTCAATAACGTTTGATTCAAATTTGTGACATCAGAAAACATGCACACGTTTTGCAGCTGCAATTCAATTGCAATGCAGTGCAAATAAGAAACAGATTTTCGTGTTGCTTAGATTTTGAAATTCTGTTTATGAACACAATCGATAATTTTAAACTTTTAAATATAGTTTTCATATTGTATAACATTCATAAATTTACTCACCTATCCCATCCACTCGAAGGAAGATGTTGTTCAGTTTTTGGAGAGAAAAAAAAGGAAATTTATAAACTGAACTACACAATTTAGTCTATTTCAAATGAAATATATTGCAACTCTGCTTTGAAATATTTTTAAACCAGATTCAAGAGTTGGAACGTGATAAAGAAGTTGACGTCAAGATTAGTGCTAATCTTTCGTCAGAATCTTTTTCCTTTAGCATTTCTGAAGATTAGTTCTCTTTTTTTTCTTTTAAATATTGAATTCTGAATTGAAAAAGCAAATAGCTGAATGCAGATTTTTGAAAAACAAAAAATATGCATGCATGTTTGCACATTTGGAACTTTCTTTCGAAATTATTTCTGCAAGCTGAGCAAAATTTGCACAAAATTAAACACACAATTTTATCAGTTGTGCTTAATTAATACTTGGTGTATTGTTGGCACAAAAATGGACAAACAGACAATAATGAGAAGAAACTGGTGCACACATTTCACCTGTGTGTGTGTGTGTGTGTGTGTGTATTTGCATAATTGTAATAATTATTGTGAAATGATAACGATTGAGATAGATCATTTTCCTGTGGCAATGTTCAACTAGCTTTGGGCGGTTTGTAAGGAAAAGGACTATCTTGTGGAGGTTACAACAAGATTCTGGTTTCGAAACAAGAGGCTACAACTCTGAGCTATTCTTGAAGGTGATAATGTGATCATTGGTATTGGTGATGAGTAATCAGTTAGACAATGAATGAAATTTTTGCGTATATAAATAATTTGGAAAAATTTGAAGCACCAAGCAATCAATTGTTCACTTTTTTTATACTTCTGATGAAATGAGTTGAGATGAAGAATTTGAGAAAAAGAAGAAATTGCTCCCCGGCTTGACAGACGGGATACGGCACAGCACGTCTGCTGTTGTTGAAAAATTAGCCAGCATTATATTTTACTTGTCTGCTTCAACTAATCGCAGTCCAACTGACCACGATTATTGGAAAATGAAACACTGAATGTTGAAAATGTCTATCTCATTGCATTGCTAGCGATTCCAAGTGAAAAAACACTTCCACTATTTCTTGATTGCATAGTTGAACATAAAATTCATTGCTTGGCTTTTTTCTCATTTGCTGAATCACAGTTTTCAATAGAACGACGCGACTTTTATTATTTGCTATTTTTTATTGTTCAACAAAAATAAGAACATATTCATCGTTGTTGTATGCAAAGTTGATATTATTATAGCCGATTGTGATGGTGATTCAAAAAATAAAAAAAAAAAACAGGGAAAAGCATAAATAGGCGAATAATTGGAGCAAATTATTTGTTTGCCCAGTGATGCGCGGTTGCGGTGAAAACGACACTTCTTCGCCATTGTTGATGCGAAAGTGCAGCGAAATTTGTTGCACTTGCAAGTTTGAAAAATTGACGGCAATGGCAAATTTTTAGATAAACACACCAGTTGATGTGACGTGCTTGTTCTGCCTGAGGGGATAAGTTTGCAAAACTTGCATAATTTTAAGGTTTCTTGTCTTTGTTTGTCGAGCAACAGTTGCATGCATGACAACAACAACACCAACAACAGCATCAGCAATATAATTCCTAACAGTATGACAAAAAGTGTGAAATACAGCAGCATCAATATTGAGAACAAGAATACTGTTAGCAGAGGTCAGTCCTCTACCCCGAAGGGATGCTAACAAATCATATGCAAGTGTATATGTATAATTTTTGGTATTTTGCATGATTTTCACGCGGTTAATTGTACAATTCCAATTGTAAATTAGTTTGTGTAAATATCCTTAATTGCAAGCGTTGTATGCGTTGTATCCTGCCAAGAGTGTGTGTGCAGTTTTGTCTCGTAGGCAGTTGAGAAAAAAAGAAAGTTAGAAATCAATTTCTCATCAGTGATTGCAAAGTGTAAAAAAGACAGCACTGACAACAGACAACAACCTACAACAACGCAAATGCTGTGAATCATCGCTGTTTGTCACCTGTTCTTTGGGCAATAATTGTTCGTTCATGAATCTGCCAAGAAGAATGTGAAATTTTGCAAAAATGCAAAAAATACTACCAACGTCTAGATCTGTAGGTTATTTGTAATGCTGGTTTTTTTTTTCATCGTTCTCTCGTGCACAGCTTATTCTCCGACAGCAATGTATCTTTGGAAAATTTGAACGCCCACCTCTCTGTGAACTGCGAGAGAAATTTGCATGACATAGTTGTTTTCTTTTGTTGCAAAATTAGCATTTGCTCAAAAATAAAAGCCTTCATCTTTCTTGTACAAAGCGAATTGATCTGTTTTAAATTCAATATTGATTTTTTCTTTGTTCGATTGTTATAAAACTGAACATTTATTTGTAAGAACGGCATCAATTTGCCAATATTAAGTTGTAAAAAATTGTGATGTTATTTTTAGTTTTTTCAACGCTTTTGAATTTCTCATTTCTTCTGAACAATAATATAATGCTAATTATTTAAAAAAAAAAATTAGCAAAGCTTTATGTCGAAGCTATTCCAACGTTTGTCACATTGAATTGGACACGTTCAGCTGTCGGACAATGAATGTTTGTTGCAAATATTTGTCATTATAAATTAATAATAATTGGAAAAAATTAGTTGAACTAACAAAAAAATTTTACTTTTTCAAGCTTTGCATTTGTTAAAAATTGCACATTTACAACAGACAAGTATCGAATTCGCATTGTCATCAGTATAGTTTGTTCAAGATATTTATTGCAAGTGTATGATAATTGAAATACTTTATTTGTTGAAGGGGAATACACGTTTTGAAACTGGTTCTATTTTTCAACAGTTGCTTCATTTGATAATTTTACCGTTTAATAATTTTAAACAAATTTCAGGTTTTATATTTTAAGCAAGCAACTGCCATATAGGCATACATTAATATATATATATATATATATATATATAGAATGTTGCCATTTTAAAATCAATTTTTGCACTAGATATACTCTGCCAGAGTAGAGGTGATTGATTCATATTTGAAAAAATTTACCATTTTTAACAATTGTTATCAGATTTATTGTTCAAATTGTTGAAAAGTTGCAAATCAGTTTAGTTTACAGAATTATTAATTTTTTGACAAACAGCTCTGCTGCTGCCTCCGCAGGCGAATTACGTTGATCATCTTTTTCATTCTTTGAGCTTATTGGTCGAAATTGTGCAATCTATGATTGCAGCGCCACTATGCAGATCAGGTTAGCATGAAGTGATCTGAATGTGCCAGTTCGACTCAGTTCTACGTTCCACCAAGGCGTACGTTGTCGGTTTCTCTGATTCGTTCTCTTCCACTGCTCTGCTCTGCTCTGCTCTGCTCTGCTCTGCTCCTGCTCCACTCTACTCTGCTGCTGTTATTCACTTTCAAACTTCTCACTTTCATCATCTCTTCTCACTTGAGAGCAATCGGTTCTTCAAATTTTTTTTCATTTGTGACTTTCGTTTCACCAATAATGGCAGAGATCAATTATTCAATCTTATTAAATATTTGTCATTGTTGTTTTGATAAACATTTTTTTGGTTTCATGTTTGCAGAGCTGTTGAAAGGCAGTGGTCGCAGTTTTGTGAAAGAAAAAAAAATCCCACAAACGCTGAGCAACAATTATTATTGATTATTGTCTTCTACTGCCATGGCTTCGGTTCACGAGAAAGATGAACATGAAAAGAAAACTCTGGTAAGCATTTTTTCCATCTTAGCTATTCAACATTTTTCACGTAATATACCTCTGTGTGTACACACACAGACACAGACACACAAACGCCGTAAAAGCAGTGCAATTATTTGCGTTACGTTACAATGTGACGCGACAGACAGTATTCTCTTTTGAAAAGTCAAACATGTAGGCAGAAACATTTTTCGCAAAACCAAAAGCACACAGTTGCTACAAAATTTCCATTTCATAATTCATAATTTTTCCAAACAACAACAAACCGGCAACAATAACACTGTTGACAGCTTCATCAAGTCAATAAGAAGACATTTTGCTGTTGAAAACTTACTTACTTACAGCTGCTTGTTTAGCAAGAGCTGTGATTGTTAAATTCTTCTTGTAGTGGTGTTTAAATTGGTGAACGCCCATTTGTCGGCTAGTCACACGTTTGACAGTATGGACATTCCAGTTCTGCATAGGTCATCATTGTATGCCTGGACAAACCACCATGGCAAACTTGTTCTTTTACGGCTTGTTGGAACGTGCAACGGGCAAAATCTATTTCCACAATGCTTAATTTAGCGGTTGTTTTTTGCATAAACTTCAATTATTCAACTTGTTTTTGCATACAGCAATTTAAAAACTGAAAAAGGACTATAAAAATCAAAATTAAAAAAACAATAAAATGATAATATGCCGATTAGCTCAGGATTGGTTTGGATTCTGACAGGCTTGCCTTTGTTGGCATTTTAGTCATTTTATTGTTTTGTTAGCTATTTTGACTGAAATTTTACTGGTCGCAGAGTGAAAAAGAAAACGAACAACATTTTAAAGACGCATATCTTCATCATCATCATCATCATCATCATCATCACTTTTGTAAAATTAAGCTTCCTGTACTGTAGAGCAAAAGTATTAGTTAATTTGCAGCTTTCGCTTCTGCTTCAAGCAAATGTGAAACTATACCGTCGGGATTGAATGCGCCAAAGACGGACAGCTCGCATTGCTGCTTTTCAACTTAACTGCTAGTTGCCTGAGATTGTTAACTATTGCAAGCGCAGTTCAGTCGATTTTTCGTCAAGATTCCAACTGCTCGACGAGTGTATTTTCTGCTACAGCCAGAGTTTGCTTTCAAAAATTGAAGGGCCTCTGCTGTGCTTCTTCAACACACTGACTGACGTACGTCGTATTCGTTGTTCTGAGTTTCAAACGGCGTCAGCATCCGCAGCAGTAGTAAAATAATTTTCCATCAATTGACGACGCCAAACGGACGACGTTGTTTCTTGATAAATGAATAATTAAGAATAGCGTGGAGAGCAATTTTCTTAATAAATTGATTGAATAAATTTTCCTCAAAAATACACGTCGAATAAACAGTTAGTTACAAACGAATCAATGCATATACGCATGTGAAGGAATATCACATTTGAAATGACAATGGACGTTTGGGATTTTTTATTTGTTGTTTTTCAGCAGTTTCTTCTCTGATAATAGATAAAAATAATCTGTGATGCGTTGATTGATGAACGTTATCATGAACTTGAAATGACCGATGATGAGTGATAAGCACATTTTTGTACAATCACAAATTGACAGAATAAAGTATAAGTAATGTTCACAAACAGACAAGCGGTTATCATTCATCGATTTGATTTTATTTATTTTTCAACATCTTATGACAGATAAAGTTGATTGTATCTTCTTTATTTGGGCTATGCGTTTCTTGTGTTTTCCTTTTATGAGGAAAACAAATCTCAAAAGCTGAAATTGCTTTTGACGTTTAACATTTGATCAGGATGCAAATTGGTTTGCATTTTCGCTTCCCAGGAGAAGGTGCAATTTTTCAACAAGCATTGTGTTTTTCAATAGTTGAACTGAAACAATTATTCTGACAACCTTCGTGTTCAGGCAATGCAATAATAAACTATTTGAGGCTGCCACTAGTTCTCTTGACTTGTTATATATTACGTATATATTAGCATATATATTAGCAAGCAGATGTTGCTCTTTGGAAATTTATTAAGGAGAGAGAGAGAGAGGGAGAGAGAGGAACGAAATAAAAAGAAAAGAGAGAGAAAAATAATAACTCTCTCAATCTGCAAAACTTCGACGATTGAAAATGATGACCAACTTTGCAATAAAGAATTGCTTGCTGTCGTTGGTGACCAGTTTATTTCCCATTTGCCTGAACATGTTGTGTTGTCAAATTATCAGAATAATAATGTCCCATTTTTGACGAAGCTAATAATTGCATCGTTTGTTGGTAAAAATTTATTGATTTCCATTTATTCAAAAAGCAGGTTCCTTTGCTCAGCTTGTACTGCAAGCAGCTTTTTTTGCACAAGGGCGTCTGAAAATTATGGATTGTTCTGCCTCGTTGCAAACGGGCATCCAGCATGTGCATCTCTGCTCTTCACAGCTGAAACCTGGTAGAAAACCGCAAATCATCATATTTAAATGAAAAAAAAACAATAAAATGAAAAAGAATAAAATATCTCATTTTCGAAGAAGAATAAAATATCTCCATTGCTGAGGGTAACTTTTTGCTGTTGCATTTAATTGGAGGGGGAGAAGGAGGAGGAGGAGGAGGTTATGCGCATCGAGCAAATGATAAGGCTAATTGTTTATAAATACTGACACAAAAAAGTGAACAAAAGCATGAGGAATGAATTGATTTTTAAAAAATTTTCAAATTTAAACAAACAACGCCGTGCATCTATTAGTCAAGCTCATGGTCACGAATGTTTCATCTTTGAACACCAAAATCAGTTGCTTCAATTTTAAAAGCAAGGTCAGAAAATTATTTTTTCTAATTACTGATGAAGGTGATGAACAAGAGAATGAACAATATTATGACATAATGTTGTTATTTTTTAAAAAGAAGCAAGAAAATCCATATTATTGATGAGTGAGTGAGCAAGAGTGTGTGTGTGTGTGTGTGTGTGTGTGCGCGCGCGCGTGTATGAGTGCATCCTCTCCCTCTTTCTCTGTATCCCTCTCTCCGTCGTTAGTTAACTAAGCAGGCAACAACATTGACATCTGGCAAAAGTTCGTTTCGAATGCTGATAGATCAATTTTTCCGGATCGGCTGAACCTTAATAAAAGTGGTCGTATTTTTATTTTAACATTCTTCAAGATTTGTTGATGAACATGAACATCAATTAAATTTGTCAAATTTTATTTCAACCAACAAAAGTATATTATTATTTCAAATTTCTTCAAAATAGGTAATTTTTTTATTTGTTGTTGTCATTGCTTTATTTTTAATTTTCATTTTCAAAAAACCAACGAATAATAATAATAATCATCGACTGTTTGCTTGAATGAACTGTAACAATGTAATGGCACTGAGACTTGTTGCTGAGCTTGGATTGACGACAAAAATGCTATAAGAACAAAAGTACAAATCAATACAATGGAAAAATCATTTCGTTAATCTACAACGCAAATTTTCTCAGAGTGAATTTCTTGGACGAAATATTCCACTTGCGAATTTGGCAAATTAATACATGGTATAACTGAAAAGTTCAATTTCAACTTTGAAAATAATTGAAAGCATAAAAACGTTACAACAGTTCATTTTGTTCAATAGGCTTTATTGTTCAAAAAAAGAACAGACAATTAATAAAACGTGTAAATTGATTTGCTAATTTTATAGATGGTTCCGTATCTGTCCAGATTAGAAGATAAGCCGGTTGAACCAGGTCAATCTTTGCACATTCGAGGAGTGCTTTTGGGTGACAAGTATGATGATATGAAAAATATTTCGTATTATTTTTATATGAAATTATAAAAAAGTGTTGTTCTGACTACAGATTTGATGTCAACATGCAAACTGGTTCAAAGGATGTAGATGACATCCCTTTTCATATGGGATTTCGTCGCAAGGACAAAGTTTGTCTGATGAATTCACAATACCTTAGTCAGTGGGGAAAGGAGGAACGCAAGAAAATTTCTTTGAAAGAAAACGAAGCTTTTGATTTGAGAATTCGTGCACACGATAGCAAATTTGAGGTATGCATTTTAAATATGGAGTTTATTATTATTATTATTATTATTATAATTATTATTATATAATTTAAGATATTTTTGAACCAAAAAGAACTTTGTGAATATGATTATCGTCAAGTGCTGACTTCTATCAATTACATTAGCATCACTGGAGATATTGAATTGAATCAAGTCAAATGGGCAGGAAAATATTATGTAAGTATTTGGCAGTTTGATTTTAAAATTTGAAACTTAATTCTACTTCATTGTAAAAACTACACCAATACACAAACGAATTTGCACTTTTAAACTGCAATTTACTAAATTCAATGAAATGTAATTTCAACAGTTATAAAATTCAAGAAGTTAAAAAAAGAAACTGCTTACATGTCAATGACGTACGGAAATATTGCTTTTCTGTTTCAGCCTGTGCCATATGAAGCATGCGTAAAAGGCGGATTTCCAGTTGGTAAAACGTTGTTCATAACTGGCGTACCGGAGAAGAAGGCTAAACGGTTCGCCGTGAACATTTTGACTGGAAATTGTGATATTGCACTGCACTTAAACGTTCGTTTTGATGAAAAGGTTAGCTTATTATATTATTTATTCACTGCCAACGGCATCAACGTCGAATTAATGGAAACTTTTCCATTCAGTGCATTGTACGAAACAGTCGAATAGGTGGCAGTTGGCAAGCTGAAGAACGCGAAGGAAAGTTCCCATTGGAAAAAGATCACATGTTCGATTTGATGATTGCTAATGAAGGATACGCATTCCAAGTAGGCAGTGTAACAAATTTTTGGACATGCTGGCAATAAATGTATTAAATTATTGCAGATTTATTTTGGCGATATTCACTGGTGCGCATTTGCGCATCGCATCGATCCAAATACTTTGAAAGGAATGCGTATTGAAGGTGACTTGGAATTGCATGAGATTCACGTCGATTCAGGCGAGCCTCGTTGAAACGGTGACAAAGAAGAACAGAATTTTTTCATTGCTTTTCGTTCTGCTAAGTTATCTATAGTTAGAACCAGGTGATTCTGCTTTTCGCGCACGTGTGGAAGTTGCCTATTTTATTCTTAAAATATATTATACTGATCAATCCTGTTTATCAGCAATCGTATTAATCATTTTTATCCCAACCAATGCTTGGCCATTATATTGCTTTTGTGCTGTTTGTCTGATTTTAAAGGTTATTAAAACAGGCGTGCGTTAAAAATAAATTTTTCACAGCAATTAACCATTGTTGTATAAAAAGACAAGAGCGGTTCAGCATTTCAGAATGTCAAATTTTGACAAAATAATTCATAAAACAAATATTCAATAAAAATGGCAAACAATAAGTGCGCGCATTCATCAGAATATGCTTTGCTTAACTGAGTGAGAACTGAGAAGACAAAAATATTAATCAACATTTTATAACGACAAATGCTGAAACACTGAAGATGAAATTTGAAGGCAAAAATTGACCGAAGCTGAAACAAAATAAATTGAATAAATAATACACACATTGAATAATCAAATAATTACTTTGAAGTATCATTATCCAGTCTCTTGTTGGTTGTAAGTAAACGCAATTGAATGAATCAGTTGCAAATAAATACAAAAACAGTACGTTTGCAATATCTGAATGAATTGAAATTTTAATAAGTATTAATGTCATTTGATGTATAACATACACAGAAATTTCGTTAACCTGCGGTTTGTTAAACAACAGTTTCGCTTAATCTGTGCTTTGTCAAGCTGCTATTTTTGGAAAACTTTAGTATATAGGATCAAGAAAATTATACCTACTCGTCTTCTCTGACACTACAGTACGCTTAGTTTGTTTTAGCGTCTTGAATCAACAAACAAAACGCAACTGCTACAAATAACTGATTGGCTTCCAAAGAACTAGACTTCTATTGCACGTTTTGATTGTTCACGCATTGGTAAATACATGTGGAAGAATGCATTCAATTGGCTAAAACACGTCTGTTTATCAACATTTTAAAGCCGCGTTTTTAACACGTGGTTGCAATTTTGATCGCCGTTGACCCCAGGTAAAGGAAGCTTCGGTGTACTTCTAGAATGTAGATAATTGATGTGTTCACAAATTAAAAATAAGCATTTAGAAAACGTTTCAAAATTCAGGATAAAAGAAATGCCATTTTCTTTTTTATCCTGGTCAGCATTCAATATGAAAATAATAATAATAATAATAATAATAATAATATCATTTATCACCTTCCTTTCACTATTATTAGTATTACTATTACAGACGTTGAAAATTCTTGTTTTCATTCAAATTCAGAAATAATAATCACTTCAAGTTCTCATTTATATTTAAACTTTATTACCAATTTGGGATTACTGTAATTCTTGCATTGTTCATAAGCTGGTAAGTAGGTGGATGCTTTTCGCCATTTTTGTGTTGACTAGATTGTGTAAATAATGTTAAAACAGTTGTTAATTTTCTCCTGCATGATCATTCATCACTAGTTATTTTGTCCTTTGTTGGGTAAGTAAACTTCATCTTCGTTACTATTCTTGCCGTTTTCCTTGATATGATAATTGCAAACAACTGCATAATTCAGCATCAAAGATAGCTTTGATTAGTGGAATTCTGAATTTACAGCGCAAGTATTTGATAGGCTGAAGAATCACACCATGACATTTTCCACAAGCAGTTCGTTGAATACAAGCATCGTTAGTGGAGTGGTTGAGAAATTCAGCAGATTCTACCCATTTTAATGGTGAAACAATGTATCTAAAGCACTGAAAAAGCTGATGATCCATTAGGGGCTATCTTTGGAAAATCTCAACAATAAGCTGACGCATGAGGCGTTGCCTCATATCATAATGCTGCTGTTCCATCAACAATCCATAAAATCACAAGATGGAAAAAATTATTAAACAGTTTATGAAATTCTCGGTAAAAGTAGTATTAAAATGTTGAATGCGTGAAAAATCACCGAATAACAAGCTACTGACGAATAAAGCCCATAGACAAAGACTTGAAATAGAAAAATTCACTAGCAGCCAGAACTTCACAGCTGAATTTAGAGAATGGCGATTCCCGCTCTCGCCGATTAGGAAAATGTTGAAAAGATGTTTGAATTCCTGATGCATGGGCGTTTAACTACAGCTGTCTGATTTGCGGAAATAGAGCAAATATGGTTACAGCAACACTTCTTCAGACATTCAGCAAACCATCACACAGAAAACGGTGCTATTACGAAGTGGTCTACTTCATGACATTTTAGAACAGTTGGAATATCAAAACACGGAAGCGCAGTCAAATGTGTTTTGAAAACTTCAACTCATTCTCAATATACAGCTGCACGGTACTGCCTCTCCCAGAACTTCAAGGCGTTCAAAACTTTATCGCAAAGTGACCAAAGATGTTTGAAGTCTTGATGCATGGGTATTCAATTACAGCTGTCTGGTTTGCGGAAACAGAAAACATGGTTGCAGGAGCACTTCTTCGCATATGCTGCACATTATCATGCAGAAAATCGTGGGATCAGTAAGTGGTCTACAAACGGAGGTACCAGCGCGCGAAAACCCACAGAAATGTGTTCTGAAATCTCCAAATCATTCCGCACTGAGGCGAATCACAATTTGAAAAATCGTCTGTACATGCGTCGTCTGTTCAATTAATAAAACTACATGTAGACAATCATGAACGATTGCTTATCTACAACATGTTGTAAAATATTGTGACTGATTTTAAACTCACAGTAAAAGATGTAATACAGTTCAATCAATACTTTGAATAAATGGCCTCCAAATTTTGCAGAGAGTTAAAGAAATATGCAGGATTTCTATATATGCGTAACACCACAAAACCGATTGTGATGTCGGATGAGTGGTTGGTTTGCAGCAACTATAACACATATTGCATTAGAATTACGCATCTTTCAAACATCACTACATTTTGCTGTTTCTTTTCTCTTTTCATCAGTCCATCAGAGAAAGAATTGTTGAAATCATTGCTATGCAATACTCATTTATACCTATGAATCAGAAACCATACATTCTCAGTTTCTCTTTGTTACATAGCAGCATTTCATGGAATGGGCTCCCCAGTAACATCTTTTTCCTTGTTAATCTTCTCATTGATACCAAATGTATAGCTACACTAATTTAATTTCCCCATTTCAGACTAATAAAATCCCACTTTGCATAAGGAGTAGAAAATCAATTAGCCTGGGGTCAAACCTCATTTCAAATGCAAGGAAATTATATAAATTTCCCATTCATATCAAATTAATCTGCTCATGTTGGCGATTTTTTTGATTCTTTGAAGTTATCCACTAGTAAGAACATATCGACTTGCTTGTTTTGCGAAAAATGACGAAAAACCTGTTTTCAGAATTTGGATTTTTTTTATTTGCTACATCTTTATATTGCTATATTATATAGTATTTTGCACAGTTTCAGCGAAAACTGCCTAGCAGTTGGGGGAATAAATTGCCGTTAAAGTTGGCATGACTTCTATATTTTTACAATGGGAAGATCCCGTCAGGAATTCCCTTTCAACCGATCTTTGAGTCTTTTCTTTGCTACATAGCAGACATTTCCTGGGGTAGGGTCCCGTTTACCATCTCTATTACTCATTCACCTTCTCAATGATACCAACTTTGCGGCTAATTGAATTAAATTGAATTTCGCTACTTAACAATGATGAAATGACGCTTTGCATACGAAGTGGGAAACGTAATAGCCGGGGGTCAAAGTTAACCACAAATGCAAGGAAATTAAATGTATTGCTCATTCATGTCAAATCAATCTGCTCCTGTTGGCT
>JYDV01000202.1:0-34149 GCA_001447645.1 Trichinella pseudospiralis
TTATTAACCGGAAGCATTGCGAATTACTGAAAATAACGGGAAATATTACTATTGCGCTGATTAAATTTAGCTGCCTGAAAGTTGAAGATGATACAATTTTGTATTTCACTGATATTTCAAAATTAGATGGATAATAAAAAATGGCTTCTACTGAAAATAAACTTGAATTTCCTATGTTCGTAAATGAAATTTATTCCAATTTGCTTCTGACGCTTCAGATATCAGATATGAAGCTGAAACAACACTCTCTCAGGATGGTTGAAGCGGCTGGCGGGCAGGTATACGAATATAAAACAACACTTTCACGATGGTTAGATGGGCGGGTATACGGGTCTTAAATAACAATCTTTCAGGGTGGTTGTGGACGGTGGTAGGCGGGGTATATGGAGCTAAAAGAACACTCTTTCACGATGGTTGGATATGGTGGCGGCTGGGTATACAGGGATTAAATAACTATGTTTCAGGGTGGTTGCTGATGGTGATAGGCGGGGTGTACGGAGCTGAAATAACACTCTTTCTCGATGGTTGCAAATGGTGGCAAGCGGGTATACGGCGCTTAAATAACAATCTTTCCGGGTGGTTGGAGAGGGTGGTAGGGAGAGGTTACAGGGTGAAGGAGGTGGAAGTTGTTAGAATGCGAATCCTGTTCCTTCACTCAGTTTTCACACATAATAATCAGGCGTTACTATACTGACAACGTTGGAGATGGAATTATTTTCTCAATGATAGGAAACAAGTGTATCTATATAAGTCAGTGTTATTGGCAATACAATGGCATCATAGGATCTTTCAGAAGCCAATTTCAGTCAACGTTAGTGCCATTCTGGCAGTTTCAAGTGCGTGGTAACTAAAAGTGCGTTCTCTAAACATCAGCAGCTTTCCTATGTCAACCTTAAACAATCCTGTGCAAAAACTGAAAAGTGTCGCACATCTGGGTTGCAAATGCATCATCCTAGTGACAGACATTTCCATTAAACAACAGGCTATGTATGTATGTACCTCATATTACAAAAAACAGCAAACATGTAAAAATTCATACCTGTCGGAAAACCTGTCATTGAGGAGGTATAAAGCAAGCGCAGAGCCGTAATTTTTCAACCGATGTTCGTGGTTTGGCACAATGCAGTAATTAGAGCGTTCTTTGCCAACGAATGTTTGTACAATAATAGGCTTCTCTCAATAAACGGAAATTTATATATATAGAAAATCTCTTCCGGGTTTGAGTAGCAGAAATTGGCCACTGCAGAATGCCATTGGCAGTATTCGCCATCTCATTAGCATAAAGTTAGTCTGCTGACCTAGAAATGCACATATTCTTTAAGTACGTAAGAGAATGTAATGAGCTAGCTCCAAAGGTTATAATAATTGCTGAAAAACGGCAAAATCCTCAATACGTTACAAATGAAAGTCATTCTCTATCTCTTATAATATTTTGGCGTAACTCAAAAAACTATAAAAAACTGTCTTACGTAAATGAAGCTGAACAGCAAGGTTAATCACATGTGAATCAAACAAAAATCAACTGGAATTGTTTGATCTCTGCCTACAATAATAATACTTTGCAATGAATCTTTCTTTTTATTAATTTCAAAAAATTAATTGGTTAATTAACGACTCAATCATATTTCGATGGAGCTCTTTGAGCAGAAAAGAAATGAATGCAAAAAATACAAGTATAACAGAACATAACATAACATTTATTGCAAACGTCTGCATATTGTATTGATTCTTTAATGTAATGCACAAGCAGTTTAAATTACAGAAAATTGTGCATCACGGTTGCCGCTTTACAAATGGTGGAATCAACAGTATCGTTATATTATAATATAGGCAATGACAAAATACAGAGGCTATTTATTAAAAAAGAATTAATGGATTTTTCCCACTCAAACTATGCATCCTACACTAATTTAAATTCATTTATTGATTCCAATCAAAAATATTGTGCAAACCTTTGAGATAACGTTTTCAATCTTCAACAAATTGCTAAGATAATGTAGGAGATAAAAGAATCTGATAAACTTGGAAAGATCGGTTTTATTAATATAATCTAAATCAATTACATAAATTTATGATACCTGGTAAAACCTGACGACACAATTTCTCACAGTGAATTCATCATAAAATTGTTGATTAAATCTGGTGAATTGAGCAGTAAAAGCTGATTTCTAGTTCCTTGCTTCATACTCATTGCCAGTGTATATGAGTTACAGCATCAACCTGCGGTGGAATATGAGCAGCTTGTAGTCTCTACTGACGATTCCATTAAGATACTTATTTTGATATTTCATTCTCAGTAATGATTTGTTAATAATATATTCATTTCCCTTTTGAAAATTTAAATACCTCAATAAACTGCTATTAAACGTAAAGAAATATTTCACACAAAATTGATTTC
This sequence comes from Trichinella pseudospiralis, assembly GCA_001447645.1. NCBI lineage: Eukaryota > Metazoa > Nematoda > Enoplea > Trichinellida > Trichinellidae > Trichinella > Trichinella pseudospiralis. Next base: position 2,399 of record JYDV01000202.1, read on the forward strand.
TTCTTAGGAATAGATAAAATTTAATATTGTTCAGCATTTATAAATTCAACAGTTATTTTCAGCGATATTACGATGTCATTCAATAAAAAACTGTAACTTACAAAAATAATCAACTTCCCATCATTTGGAGAGACATTTTTTGAAGAGCTGCAAAAGGTGATTGACCATTTTGAATAAAAATAATGATGCTTGTCGGGCTTTTTTGATGACGTCTTCTATTCTGCTGATGCAGGAGATCATCAGACTACAAAACATTCAAATCAACCTCAGAACAAAATTCAATTCATAAATTATATCGATGTGTTACACTTTATGATTAATAATTGATTTTCTTTCCGCAAATAAAAATTTGCATGAAACTACTGCTGAACAAGTAGCACACCTACTTCTTATTATGCTCAGCGACTGTTTAAGCAAAATCACAGAAACAGCAATATATGAGATACAACTTCATAATATTAACTACAGTGCTGCTTCGCACATCTAGATACCATTGGATAGCACAAATAAATTAAATTAAATTAAGTTATTAATTTAATTTTAAAACGGAAGTTTGTTGAAATTATTTAATCACAATTAGGCGCGTCTCGTTAACATGCAAATTTCCGTGTGTTGCCTTACGTTTGTTTGCTTAGTGACTATAGCTCTGTACAAGGGTCGGCTTCTAATATATAAAAAAATTCCTTTGATATGTTTATTTTTCAGCAATCCTAATGATATCTACTGATGAGGAATAGCGTAATTGTTATTATTGTAAAGTTGTATCACGTATATTGTATTTAGTGCAAATTTAGATTAACAGTCGTGAAAATTTTTGTTTGCTTAACGTAATGAAAAGCATGCACAGTGAGACTTGTTTATTTGAAAATGTATGCAAATTTTTGTTCCACTGCTATGCATACGTTTACGTGGCTTCAGATTCAACGGTTGTTGACGTACTGTGGGACGGAAAGTGCATTGGCGCGAAATTGCAAAACTGGATTTATTAATGGGATACAAAATAAATTAAATGACACCCTGCAAAATTGAAATTAATTTAAAGTTTTCATCATAAATCTTTATTGAAAATATAAAATTAATTACAATGCAGTGCAAGTACAAAATTAACCGTAATTCATTTTAAATGCAAATTAAGTAAAATCACGCCACTCGAAACATATTCATAATACGTATTTTTTATTAAAAAATAAGCAAAAATCACAAACACGTAAACGGTTGAAAACCGTAAAAATTAGTTTTAATAATATGAATAGTAAGGAAATTCAAGTAGCTTCATCAGCATCTACAGTAATATTGAATGTAAGTGCAATACAACTGACCGTCCGCTCCCTCCTACTTGAATTTCAGGATTTAGCGCAAAAGTGGGGTCCAGTTTATTTTACCATCCTCCACCTGCTTTAAATATTTCAAGTCCCACTCTGGGCATGTTTTCCGTTTTGCAAACCTCATTTTTGCCAGTATTTAACTTTTTCCCTTTTATTACATTGCACATTTATTTTTTTTTCAAAATATTTTTCATTAATAAACAGTTGCTTTTGTTGCGCTGTTCTTAGTTTACATTGGAAAAGACAAAACTAGCAATTTTTCTTACTTTTATAAACGTTTGAATTTAATTGCATTATATGAATTGGCTTTTAAATTTATATTTGATCTATCTTTCTTCCTAAGATATTTAATATCACTGGCTGGCTACTATTAATGGCAAACATGATATTTCTACCCTGCCAAATAACCCTATATGGCTGTCATCGATGAGAAATAATGCAGCATTGGGCTTTTGTTACGCCTGTAGTCGTGGTAACTAAATTTATTGATTGCGTCTTTGTAATGAAGTATCTTTCTGTCGACATGAGAAACTGCAGAAAAGTAATTCAAAAGAAAATGCAATGAAAATGAAACATCTTGTTTTATGAATGGGAATAATTGGGTGTAATATGGTAAAAAATATTGAAATACATTAAAAAAAAGCCATGAACAGCAACACGCACAACAAATATCAAAGATATAAATATGGAACAGAGGAAAGATAAATGTAACATAAGTGAGTGAAAAATTTTGAATATTCCAATGTCCACTCACCTCAAGTGACCAATGCTCACATTAATCTTTTACACCAATGGTAGCCTTTTCATATTGCATATCCTATCCAATTATTATATACTACGGTTTGTTACGTGTTTACGAATTTGTATGTAATCATGAATCGATTTATTTCAAATTAATGTCAAAATAAAAAAGAAGCAAAAGAATAATAACTGGTAAACTTTGCAGAAAAAACCAAAATACGCAAGAACATGTAATAACACTATAACAAAAGAAAAAAGCAATTTTAAAACGGTAGAATAAAAATAATATGATATGGAGAATATGAAAATGCAAGATTTGAAATTGAACTAAGCGTGAAATGGAAATAACTAAAAGTTAAAGAAAAACTAAAATAAATAAAAGCTAAAATAAATAAAAATCTCAAAATATTGCGGTTCATAAAAACAATTGCATACAACAATTTTGCTGCGTCAAAGCCCAAACACTGCATTATTTCAAATCTCAACCATGCAGGTTTGTCTCTAGCTTAATTAAATTATAAAATAACTTCACTTTTCGAAGTATCCCCATGCCAGGCCAACAGAGTAGAGACCCACGGAACACCACACACATCTTTTGTTTTAATTTCTGCTGATTGTCTTCTGCGTCTTCATTCGTCTTAATATCTGTAAAATTGCTGAAGGTTAAATCAAATACAGTTAACATACAGTAAAAGTTATAAATAATAATTGCATTTCAAAGCTGAATTTTTAGAACTTCAAAACAACCTCTTACAATTATTCAATTTTATTAAACGTTACAAAGAGTACATATTCTTTGTTAGATCATATTTACTTGCCAGTGCTCTTGATGCCACTATAGTGCAGTTTCAATATCCATATTTCTATGTTATGCTAAACTATAAACTAAACTAAACTATAAAAACTATGCTAAACTAAGCTATAAAAATGCTACTTCCCTAAATGGGAATGTTTGCATCGTTGAGGTACATCTTATTCTGCTTCGTGCCGTTCTAAATGTAACAAATAATCTAAACAAATAAAAATATCTCATTAACATTACATTATCAACAACAGAAGTAATGAAAATAAGATAAATAAAAATAACATGCTTGTTATATTGGTGCATTGCTCAAATTCCGCACCCAGTTATCATACAACAGCATCAAATAAAACTCAATGATTTACCCTAATCTAGCGCTACTGCTAGATAGCATGTCGGCAAAGCAAACGCAAAGCGCTCTGTTGCTGATAGCAGTAATTTTCCAAGAAAAACTGATTTGCATAATTGAAAAACAACCCTCCCGTAGTGTTATTCAAGTTAGTATCAAGATTAAAACTAAAAACTAAATTAACTTTATATTCTAAAAATATTTTTTTCGCTTTCGACTTAGACTAACTGTATTGATATTGCAAACAGAATTACGTTAATTTTGTTTAAAAAATATTTAATTTCTGACCTGATTAATAATTTGAAAATCAAAGTTACATCAAATTTACATATATCTTATTTGTAACACATAGTTGTTATTATGGAACATTCAAAATTAATTACAAACAAGTGAAATTTCAAAAGTTCTAATCATTGTATTATTTCGTTATGCCAGTAAATTGTAGAGTCTCAATGCATACTACTGTTTCAATACAGCTTGCTACAGTTTCCATCAAAACTTACCAAAACAGATGTGTCCTCTCATTCTTCTTGTTTTTCTTCTGTATACGTTTTCCAAATGTAGATGAATTAATTCAATAAAATTTTGTAATAATAATTAAAAATGAAAGCCATGTTTAATGGTATTCTTCGTCCATCATCGCATGGAAAACGCCATTGCACACGCACCGTACGCCGTTTGCCAACACGCATTGAAATGATAGCCACGTAGGCGTTCACATCTCAGTAAAATAAAAATTTTCATGCATTTTCTTGTAAACAAGTTCTACTGTAATTGCTTTTCAGTACGTTGAGCAAACAAAAATTTTCACGACTGATAATCTAAAATCACATCAAAACGATTATATGAGTTAGAACTTTACAATAATAATAATTATGTTCCTCTCGACAATAAGATACCATCAAATTGCTCTACAAAAGCAAATTAAAAGTTATTTTCAAACCGGTATACTTGTGAAACCTAGAATGCGGAATTGCACTAATAATCATGCAGAAATTTTCGCTTATGTTAACTAGTGGCGTTAAGCTATCTTGTTGTTTAATAATAAATCTATCTATAGATAACTTCTACATTTCATTATCTCTGAAGAAATTTCTGCATTCAAATTTAACATTTCTTTAGTTCTTGACGTAACGCTTACAATAAGGTAAGATTAATCTAGGAGTAACAATAAATTCCATGATGCCAAACAAAACATTACCATTTTATAATTTTATCATTAAACTATCTGTCAAAGTGTCATTTAAAATACTGCATTACTAGTGTGTACAAATCAACACATCATTCAATGAAGCATCCTTACATAACATTGAAAAGCAGAACAACAAACTTATAGCTTATAGCAACAAGTTATAACATTATCTCTGAGGAATAATATATATTTTGCAATTATTGATTTAATATTCTATAATAATCATACTCGCACAATATTATAATTTTTAAATTATAGTAATGACTAGAACATGATAAACGTAGATCAGTATTAGTAGCGCAAGATAGAGAACAATTGACAGTCACTCAGAGGAAAGCCAGACAGAAAAACAAGGCTTCGGAGATTTGATAGCAAAACCTGAAATGATTACTGACAAATTGAACTGTGCATTAGGTTCACGAATTCTCTCACCCGTTAGCATTTGTCTGTTTGCGTTTTATTTTGTTATTCACTATTTTCAGATTTATCCTTGAATTTCAACTAATGTTACTGTAGCTTGTTAATTTGATCGGTTTTTTAAAATATTTGAAATAACTCTTTTGTAATGAAATTTCAACTTCAACAAAGATATTTATTATAAGTGTTTATTCTTTAAAATTTGTTTTATCCTTTCAAAATATATTGTCATTGCTAAAACCTGGATATGATAATTTCTGTTATACGGCGCATAACAACTTCAAACTCACAAAATATATTTTCTTTTAAATTTTTATTTATAATGTAGCTGATTTTTTTCTGAATTTTACACAACCGAATTATATGTAATAGTTCCTTTACGTTATTATGAAAGAAGACATAAAACTGTATATATTTACAATTATCTTTTCTCATTTTACATTTGTTATTTGCAATTGAGTATTTAATCATTTTTATTATTGATTCATCGTTTTTATGAACTGTTTCTTTCTTCTAAATGCTGCTATAATTTTTTAATCAATAGTGGTTGTTCCTGTATTGGTTTCTGGTTCTCGTCTTTGTATTTATTTGTTTAAATATGTAATTTATTTTGATGTTTTCTTCATTTTAAAGCCAGTGCATTCAATCTCAATTACTATGGAAGAATATGCCAGGGAACCTTGGTAAGTGTTTAATTTTTTTCCATTTTCTGCAAAAGTAAATACATATTTATGTATATGAGTATATATTACAATATTCAAGTAAACAAGAAAATCGCGTGTATTTAGTCCATGGAGAATTGTTGATGACTGTGGCGGTGCATTCTCTATGGGTTTAGTTGGTGGCGGTATATTTCACTACATCAGAGGAGTAAAACACTCGCCTGCGGTATTTTGTTTCTTTGTTTTTTATTTTATTTGACAACATTTTATAATTTAATTTCATTTTAATGAGTTTTGTTTTAGGGATTTTCAAAGCGTCTTATGAGTGGTTTCACAATGTTAAAGGAAAGAGCACCCATTGTTGGAGGTTAGCGGTGTCTGTTTTTATACTCGCATATGTATCGGGTGAAGGCATTTTCTTTTAAAATTCAGGACAGTTTGCCATTTGGGGTGGAGTTTTCAGTGCTGTTGATTGCACTTTAGTTAAACTGCGTCGCAAAGAAGATCCATGGAATTCAATTGCTAGTGGCGCCATTACAGGAGCAATTATTACTGTACGAAATGGAATTGGTACGATGATAGGTTCGGCAATCATGGGTGAAATTTGTTATTTTATTTTTTTGACCATTGTTGACAGATTCAGTGCTTCTATAGGAGGCGTCATACTTGCAATGCTTGAAGGCACTGGTATCATGCTGACACGTTTGACTGCAGATCAGTTTAAACCAAGTAATTTTTAAAAAATTTATATTCTATTCAATATTACTTTAGTTGCAGTATTCGTCGATATTACTTTATGTATTTGGGGCAATTTATTTCAAATTGTTTTTTACAGTTAATCCCACAGTAGAAGATCCTAGAAGTCTTCCTCCGATCGGCTCTGGTCATGACAATTCTCAGAGTAGCAGTCCGCAGCCGCGTTCTGGGTTCAGCTTAGATGCATTGCCTTTTGGACGACCGTTCTAAGTTCTGTTGCTAAATCGTCTTTGTGCTAATGCTTTTTAATTTTAACAAAAAAATTCTTTGATACAGCAGTCTTTTGAATGCTCAAAACGTGACAAAGCGCAGAAAATTATTAGCAGGTTTTAATGTTCTGAAATCATATGACGAAATGATAATTTAAATGCGATTCATTGCTTTTTAATCTAAACAGTACAGTTTTTGATTTTATTATTATATATATATATATTTTTAATTTAGTTTTTGCATAACGTTATTTATAATAACATACATTAATATACGCATGATACTTTAACAGTACATAATTTAAGAAGGTATAGTTTGTTTATTGGAATTACTTTAAATGTAAGATACATTTTTATGAAGACCACAATCTATTTTTCTGCAGTGTCTTTTTTGCACACTTCATTGCTGTTACTGATTGTTTTGTTTTCCATATAATATCGAACCAATTTTGCGCATTTTTTGTGTTGGTTGATTAACGCTTTATCCAAACAGCTGTAACCATTAGAATCCACCGCAAACGGATCAGCATTATTTTTTAAAAGAAATTCTACAACCTCATCACGACCAAGGCTGCATGCCTTTGAAAATAAACAGATTAATAATGCATTTTTTAGTCATGCAAATTTATATTAGCTGATTTGTAAAATTTTACCACGTGCAGGACTGATCTACCATCGTAGTCGCGACAGTTTAAGTCTGCTCCGGCCGCTTTCCAAGCTTTCAATTGCTGGACATCGTTGGCAACGGCACTCCTAGTAAAGATGAGTTTATTTTTTGTGAATAAAATATTTCAAAAAAAAAATATTTTTTTGCAACCAAGCTTTTTATTTACATGCTGAGGTAGATGCTCACTTGCAGAGGATTCAAACTGAGATGAGCACCTGTTTTTCGCAGTAAATCAATTATTTCCATGTGACCATTACGGACCGCTTCCATCAACGGTGTGCTATGATTTCGATCTCTGGAAGTAAGTATTTATTGAATTTTATTATTTCATTTTCAACGACAATTATACTGTACTTTGTGTGAACAGAAATACCGGAAGTGAGCAGAAATTCAACAATTTCCAAATGACCCCTACCGGCAGCGCAGTGTAACGGTGATCGATGTAGATGATCTAAGCCAACCGAAAAAGCTCCCTGAAATGCAAATCAAAACTAATAATAATATGTGATAACTTGTAAGTCTTGTTTTCTAACATTCTTTTTTAAAGTTTTCAAAAGTTCCAAATCCCCATCGCAGGCTGCTTGGCATAACAGGGTCGGATAGAGCAGTTTTCTCAGCTTCTTCAACTCCATAGTACTAGAAATGTTTAAATATTTGGCGAATTCAATCACTAAATTGTGATCTCGATAATTATGATGTTGCTCTTTAGTAACGGTCAATTCTCCTCGTAAGTTCTGTCCCATTAGCTGTATATAGACAAATTAATTTAACCTCGTCCAATAAATAACATCGTGACAATGAATCACCGTTTTTTTCTCCTCCAAGGTAAGATCTTTCCTGGCAAGTACATAGGCGAGTTTTGTCAGCGCTGCTTCAGTAGTCATATCCGAGCCCGAGATGACACCACATTCATAAAGCAACTAAGCATTTTTAAAGTTTAAAATAAAGATGTAATTTTTTAAAATTTTCATCACATTTGATTTACCTGGCCAGTTCTGTACAGTGGTGAAACTTGGCCTCTTAAGCACTGGGAACAGTTAACGACAATTTGACCATTATTTACACCATTTTTTATTACAGCAAATGCATCACTTCGTCTAGCTGGCATATTACCTCCGCCGTATGTTTGCAAAACGATTCCTTCCATTGGCGGAGCAAAGAAGGCTTTGATCTATAGAACAGATTGTAAAAAGGGATCATTTTCAAGTGATGAAATGAAAAGTAATAAAAATATGTTACGCAATCGCAAGAGATGGATGGGAAAATACGCAACAAAGCAATATTGGGATTCATCTGCACTTGTACGGTCATTTTTTTCATTTCTGTAGAACGAAACACCGCTTCCCAGTGAACTGAAATGGAAAATTAATAAACTTTTGAAATGATGATGATAATAAACTATCACCGTTCACTCGAATATCCATCGTAGCCAATGGTGGAACGTTGGGACTACAGAAGGCATCCAGAGAATTGTTGTCATACTTTGTTGTACGATTGCCACGAAATAGTTTCGAATTGAAATAAATAGTTACCTAATTTATAATTTAATAATTAATAAATTTAATTAATAATTTATATTTTTCTTTAAATTTTTTTCTTGGAATTTTTAGATACGAACTTCAGGAATGTCATAATTTCCGGCAATGATCAACGAGCCGATCATATTTTCACGACCATCGCTTCTCACTTCGCATACGGGAATTTGAGAACCGGTGAGCACAATTGATTTTCCCAAATTTTCAAACATGAAGCTCAACGCGCTGGCTGTGAAACACAGTGTATCAGTGCCGTGCAGAATGACGAAACCGTCATAATTTTCATAATTTTCCTAAAAGTACGATGAACACAGTAGTAATGTTTCTTTTTTTTTACATTTAAATTACATTTATAAAAGCATCTTAAATTTTTGCTAATATTTGCTTTCGAAATTTTGTGAAATAACTCACTTTTATTGTATTTGCTATTTTTATCCATTCTTCAAAGGACATATCTGATGAATCCAACAACGGTTGATATTCGATGATCCAATAGACAATGCGTTTGTTTTCGAATTGGACATGACTGAAATATATGCATTTCAAAAAAAAAACTATTTACTTTCCGCTACTGTTTATTTCATACGGTAATGCACAAGGCTTATCTTCAACGTGAGAATAATATTTATTGACATAAGCCTCATCATTCAGGTAAGAATCCGCCCGAATCGCTTGCAAAAGATAGTTTTCAGCTGGCACGTATGCTGAAACCCAAAGAGCAATAGATGGAATTATTACGTTTAGAATTCAGTTTTCTATTACCGTTGTTTTCTGATCGCATTCCAATAGTACCGCCAGTATAGATAATGAGAACTTTACTTTCCGCTTTTCGATTGTGGAGATTCATATCCATGCTTTGATTTATTTTGAAAGCTTTGAGTTTTATACAATCTATTTGATTTTGCTACTTTTAGCCAGTTTAGTTCAATGAATTAGTCAAATCAAAATAATTGAGCTTAATTGCTGTTATCAACAATGCGCAGTTGTTTAATAGAACGCGAGAAGTGATTGCTGCAGATCAACAACAACAGATAGCATTGTTGACGCGACTTCATCTTCCGTTACTGCTTATTCATATTCACTATTTATTGATCAGTTGATATTTGCAGAGCTGGATAATTGAATCTGACTGTATCTTTTCATCACCATGACAAATAATATAAATATGTATTTTCAAAAAAAAAATTATTATGAAAACTGATTTATAAAAATGGGAAGTTTTAAAAATATTGCAATTTAAAATGAATCCAACTTTACACATCATTATTAGAAATATTAAATATTGGAAATGACATGAAAATTACAAATAAGCTTAAAATTAATTTTTTTTTTAATAGTAATTGTTGTTAGATTTTGTTGATTGCTTAAATAGAATTATTGTCATCAAGCACTTTTCTGTATTTATATTAAAATAGCAGTTCAAGTATTCAAAAATGCCATTATAATCAATTGATTCGAGTTTAAACATATTAAAAATTTTTATTTATTTATAAAACTGATGATACCTTAAATATTGATCATATGATGCGACTTACAGTATTGTTATTCAATTTAAACTTGACTATTTATTTCATATGGTAACATAACGTATTTAATGATTGGTTAATTTGATAGCATTCGTTACTTTTTCGCTACCTGCTCTCTGATAAACTGTAAATTTCGTCAAAATTGTAAGTAAACATTTTACAAAATTTATTTAAGTTTTGATCAAAATTGAAAGTGTTTTTTTGTAATTTAGTAATGAGCAATTTTTGGTTTCGTGGTTGTTTATTTTTCAGTGTTGATGTGTGTAAATTTTAAAATTTAGAATTTAATCATGGCAGAAGAGGAAGTTATGCCTTTTGATATGGGTCAGAAGAAGAAGAAAAAGAAAAAAGGTGTAATTGCTGAAGCAGAAGTTCAGAAAAAAGTTGAAGCTGTTAAGCCGGCTGCTCCGGACGACGAATTAGGTCTTATTGAAGATTTCAGTAAACTGAAAAAGAAGAAGAAGAAACAACAGATAGTATTGGACAGTATTGACCAAGCAGACGGTGCATCTACGACAACGGTGGAAAAGGATGGCCAAGGTTTCGATTATACGTATGACGAATTGCTTACTCGAATTTACAACATCATGCGTGAAAAGAATCCTGAACTGGCTACTGGAGAAAAGAAGAAATTTATCATGAAACCTCCGCAAGTGGTTCGCGTAGGTTCCAAAAAGACGGCCTTCACAAATTTTGCCGAAATATGCCGGTTGCTTAAACGTGCTCCTAGACATGTTTTGGCATTTTTGATGGCCGAATTGGGTACTAGTGGATCCGTTGATGGAAATGATCAACTAATAATTAAAGGTCGCTTTTTCCAAAAACATATCGAAAGTGTATTAAGGAAATACATAAGTATGTTAAGTTATGAGCATTTTAAAATTTATTTCAAGAGTACTTTTTTGCAGAAGAATATGTCACGTGTCACACGTGTAAATCCGGCGATACTATACTGGATAAGGATACAAGATTGTTTTTTTTGCAGTGTAATACTTGTGGCAGCCGTTGTTCAGTTGCTACTATCAAGTCTGGCTTTCAGGCCATTACTACGCGTCGTGCACAAACTCGAGCAGCGGCTGGAGTTTAATAACATTCTCAGATTGTTGGAAATGAATCTTCGGCAGTTTTTTGTTTTTAATAAAGGTATTTATTGAAAATAATTTATGGAAACGTGTGCGAAATTTTTAATAAAGTTTTTGTTATTTGAATTTGAGACAAAAGTAATCGAAATGTTAAGTTTTGTAGATAGCATCACATTAACACCTGCATTTTCTTTACACTGTGTCAACACGTGTATTGAGTCGTTATACATGTGTTATTTGTATGAAACGATAAATGAGTAATGTAAATATTAAAATAATCATGATAAAGATGCAGTGGCATGAATTGCAAAAATCCTGGCATTCTTTCATAAGTTTAGGCAATACAGTTGAATATATATATATATATATGCTTATTAGCGATGAATGAAAAGTTGTTTTAATGTTTATTTATATTGTGTGTAAATACAGCACTGGTATTTGTGGCGAGAGCGAAAAATGCTACTGTATCTATTTTGAATTAATACAATCTTACCTTGTAGAGCGTGATGAAATTTGTCAGCTAGACGTTGGAAATGTTAAAAAACGAAGAATGATTTTTCTGAGTTGCATTTTTTCTTTTTGAATTGCTTGCCACATTCAGATATAGATGTTCATCAAAAAATGAACATAAAGAAAGAAAGTAATTTTTTGTCTTGTTAGGATTCGTTTGTAATATTGTCCACTTTATTTGGTTTTGTGGAAATGAATGATGAATATTTACGTCGTCGTTGGTTGCGTCGTCGATTGATTCAAGTTTTACCTGCAGTATGCCGCTGTTGCACTTGCAACCATTTTTCGATTTTAATGTCAAGTATGGAGAATGAATGAATCGAATTTGCTGAAGCGGAGCAAATTTTTTTCTTATATTTCTTCGATGCGTCAGATGAGCTTCTGATATGTACTAATATAGAGAAGCTTGTTTTGTGTAAGCACTGCGAAATGATCTCGAATATTTTTTATTGAGGAAGTACTGTTTAAAAAAAATTTCAGTAAAGAAGATCTGTAATTTTCAATGCAATATTGACGATGATGTAATTCTTGTTTTGCATACAAGCGCGGTCGATATCTAGTGACTATTTTGGTCACTATTTGAAGAAAGTTTTAACTGTTGTTTGAATTAATTTTACTCACTGTTGCAGAATTTGTGCAGAGAAAATGAAACTGTTACTTTATCGCTTTTACTATACTTTAAAGCATATCTGTACTATATGCTACGTTGGTAAATGAAACGTCTGCTGAATTTTCCCGCTGCTTCAGTGGTATCAAACTTGGTAAGCATTTTTCTTGAACAATTTTACAAATTTTCAATTGATTTTTTTAATACATAAGACGAATAAGTTTTGACCGAAGATTAGTAGATTAATTTTTGCACAAATCTATGTTATTGATTTCAATGTCTTAATATGGAAAAAAGACCTTCAATTCATATTTGCAGAAGGTTGTCTTTATTTCGTGTTTAAACCCTTCAGTTAAATTTTATTTAAAAAGAGAATTTTTTAATGTAGTAGAAATGGCCGTTTGAATTTATTCGGTAATAATTCATTCAATTCTTCTCCACTGAAATTCACATGTTACAGAATGATACGTCATTCTGTAGTCAAAGAAATTGTAAACTGGGTTTTGTCTAAAAATTAATTACGGTACGGTAATCAACGTGTAAAAGACAATTAAGCAGGGCAATTTTTGTAATTTAAAGTGGTTAAGCAACTTTGCAAAGAATGAACAGCAATATTTTATTTTCAGTTCAAAATTACGGTCACAGAATTTTGAATTTTATGAAGATTTGATTTATTTTATGAACATGACTTGTTCAACTTTGCACTGTTTCAATGATTTTCAGAATCGATATTTACAAAGTTATTAGGTTCAGTCATTTTTCAGTTCTAGAATGTTTACATCAGCACGTAAATTAAAGAAAATTTCAATTTCTCAACCAGAATTTATGAAAAATTTGTTCTTTTTGTAAAACAGATAATCTAGAAGTGAATATAGATGCAATTGTTTATCGTAGAATTTTTATCAACGCTTGTGTTTGCGCCGAACATTTGTGCGCCAGATTATTGATTGGCGTGTCGCATTCGATCTGTACTAATTTGCTTTCAAATCGTTTTCTAACTGACGGCTACTGGCAGCATGCATTGATTATTTCCGCTAAATGGATCTGTCATTAAAATGGCGTGCGTGGGCTTTTGGAGTTCACAGCTTTGCAAAGCTGAATTTATCTAGCTGAACTCTGGTTGAAAAGTGCTGTTTTTTTTTCTTTATGTCTGTCTACATCTTCTTCCATTGTGATCATTTTTATCGAATTCTATTCACCTCACCGGTGCTGTTTGTTCTCTTTCGACTCTACCATATCTAGTTGTACACAATACAGTTTTCCACATAGATTAATAAGCTTTCTCTTCTACTCAGGCTACAACTGCAACACAAGGCAAGAATTGCATATACAAATAATATATAGTGTTGTTATTATTTTTGTTTCAATTTGCTTCGTTACATAGTATTAGTAATGTTTTAAATATTTTTTAAATTTGTATATTTCATTGTCAGTTGAGAACAGTTGCATTTTAATTAAAAGATAAACTAATTTGCACGGTTTGAATTTTGAAATTCAGCTTTTCAAATTTCCATTTGCGGAACACGTACGTATGTCTTTTGTTTAAGAATCAGTAAATGTAAATATGTTGCTTTCATGTTAACCTGTTTAATCAGCCTGAGCATTCAGCTTCAGCTATAATAATCAACTGGTATAGTGTTGCTTAATTGGTTGTTATTTTTATTGTTCACGTTACTGATTCTCTATTTGGTGACAAGAAGTTAATCAAATAATTCTTCTTGATGGAGTCAGTATTTTAATGTTCATTAATTTACAAAAGAATGACAATTATTTGTTGTACATTTTTGAATTGATATTGTTCAGATTGACTTATTCCACTGCGTATTTTTCATTTTAATTAACATTTTCTCTTCTTTTACATGAAAAATATCAGCCATTGTTGTAGAAATTGAAAAATTGAGTTTCATTTTTTTTAAATATTGTTATCAACAAAATCACATAATCTTTTACTCGAAAAGTTATTAGTTTAGGTAACCTAATTTTGTGTACTGTATTGCGTTTGTAAAATAAGTATTAATTGTTCTTAAAAATTATTTTTGTTTATCGATTTAAAAAAGTGTAATTTGTTCGGGCATGTTTTTTTTTCTATTTTAACTTGTTGTTATTATCAGATACTAGATTAGAAAAATTGAATTGAAATGAATTATATATATATTTTTTTCTTTTATCAAGTTGCTGATTGTTTGTTGAACTGATCAATTGACAGTTTTAAAAGAAGAATGATAAATAATTTCGATTGAATAAATTGCTTGGCATGGTTATAATCTGTTTGAGCAATTTTATTTTATATTCAATTCTTCATCTACCCCCGTTAATAAATTTTATTTGTTCACTTCGAATTTGGGCCAATGTTTGCTGACAATGTGTGCGTATTGTTACGAAGCCGGTTTTTTTTTCAAACTTGACATGCTATTTCCAGCGGCATTTTCTAAGATGCATTATGGTGCATGTTTCTCATTTGAAATATAATGCGGCTTTGTGTTTAATTTTTCAAAAGAATAATTTATAGAAAAATTTTTGTTTTTCCAAAGTTGAAATATTTTAAATATTAGTTTCATTTGTTAATTTCTCGTCGGCCTCCGGGGACGGATTCTTTCAATATGTTCCAATTTGGACATTCCGACTTTTGGCAGATGTGAAAGATCGCGTTGATTCATAGCCGATCAGTGCTTGGGCTTGTATTTCGAGTTTCGCTTTGGGAATAGCTAGTTTGTTGATCGTTTTGTTTCAATAGTTTAAACTGCTTGCTTTTGGTTTTGGAAAATGTGAGCAAGCAAGACTATTTGTTAGCCAATTTTTCAGGGAACGTCGGCCATGCTGTGCCGCAGTTGTTAGCCGCCTCTCTGCTCTTTATCTTTATCTTTCTGTTTGCTTGACTGTGCTTTGCCTGTTTGCTGCTGCTGCTGCTGCTGCTGCTGCTGCTGGCTTATACGCGGCTGCTTCTGTGAACAAGCCGCTTCTTTGAGCAACGTCTGTCGACGTGTTTCATCTCTGATCTAATCAGTCCCTGTGGCTGTCTTTCTGCGTGCGGCAATGTAAAATCGATCCTGTATTAATTATATCTAGTGTCGCTTTTATTCTGCCTTTTTTGTAAGTGGATCCGTATGTATTACAGTGCATGCACAAACTTTGCCGTGGTCGTTCTGTTGTGTAGCTGTGTAGATTCCATGTTCACCGCAGTTGTTTTTTTTTCTATCCAAAAATTCATTTGTTCGTCTCACCAAAACGACAGCTAGCCAACAGCAGCTTGTTGTCATTGTTGTTGTTGTTGTTGTTGTTGTTGTTGACGTTGGCCTGTTGACGGAATATTCAGTTTGCATCAGTTGAATCTTTTAGCTGTTTGAAATGCCATCTCACCGGGTGAACCGAAATTAAACTGACGTCAACGGCCAACGACCGTGTCGACACCGCGTCTGCGGCAGAAGCGGCGCCCAGCGGCTCCAAAACTACCAATACAGAGAAAGCTGGCGCCACTTTGATCAACGTCGACCAAGCAAAGTGTGGTGACAGCTGCTCGGCCAGTGAAGAACAAGATCAAAAGCAGTTGCGGAAAAACAGTGGCTTGGTTCCAGCTAGTGGCGACGGCTCCTTACCCTGCGGTGGTGTCAATTCTCTTGTGCTCAAAACGCGCGGACATTTTTCCAACCTCTGGAAAAGCGTCAACCAGGTATTGTCAATGTCTCCTTTTTGAATAGACGCGTAATTTTTTTATTTTTTTGTTATCATTTTAACGCTTCCATCTCTGGCCGGCCATCCATTCATCATTCACTTTGTGACAGCTTTTTTTGATTTGCAGGTTCGTTTTTAAGAGTTACAGTACGATGATGAAATAACCTTGAATTTAGATTTTGTGTTGTTCAGTTAGGGTTTAATTTTTCAGTTGTACCAAATTTTCAGTTGAAACAGTGCATTTTTGCTTTGTCCAATTTGCCAGAAGTACACTTTCAATTACTTGTTTTTCATTTGTCATTTTTGAGTATGTTGCGCGTTGTTTTTCTGTTATGTCATGTTGGCTGGCGTTTACGTTGCCGCTTGAAATTGCGTTAAATGCTAGCTGATGTCAAAGATTGCAAAAGGGCGACGCACGGGTGCAGCTAGTTTTAGCCGGCAGACTATTATCTGATTTTGTCATCTGCATTTGTCAATCACCAAACTGATTGTCATCCTTTTCGTCCTTTTGGTTTCTTTCTTTCAGTCTGTTTCGGTTTTTCTTTCTTTTATGTTGTTTCTGTTTACCACATCCTTGCCATTTGCTTTTATTTTATTTTTTTTTTGTTATTTACTTGCTGGATAATATTGAGAATGACAATTATGCATGAATGACGTTAGTTTATACAATTGTAGAGAGGTAGCTGTGCAGATAATTCCTGTAGAGTGCTTTGGACGGAAATATTGCAACAGTGACATTCAGCATCTGTGATCAATAGTTTTCTATCGTAGTACAGAGCGACAGACTATACGATTTATAGATAGCTAGATAGACAGGCAGTTAAACAGATAGATAGATAGATAGTAGAGGGGGACAGAACAGAATGGAAGCTTTATTTAAATCGACTTGTCATTACCGTGTTTTTGGAAGGTTTAAAATGGCAAACAGAGCTGGCCATTGTCGTTTTTTCGCGTTTTAATTAAGTCGATCGATTCTCGCTAGCTCACTTTCTGCTTGTGTTTAAATCCACAGTGGATCGGATGGCCCAGGGAAGGCAAGGAGCAGCCGCAAACGCAGCCTCTTGCTTCTTCAACGTTTGTTTCGGTTTTGTCAACGTCGTCGAAAAAGCGTAACAGCGGCACAAACACAAAGCAGCAGTCCGTTCAACCGGCGGCTTGTAGTAGTGGTCATTGGTCACCTCGGTTGGCACCTATGTCGAACGTCAACGGTTCATCCTCATCTGCATCGTCGGCGTCGTCGGCTGCACGGCTCAATCACAACCAGGACCAATTTTACCAGATTGAAGTCAGCGACACTAGGATGCTGATTTTAAAACGGTATCAGAATTTGAAAGCGATCGGCTCCGGAGCTCAGGGACTTGTTTGGTTTGTTTGATTTTATCATTATTAACCAACAACAACAAATAATTATATGCATTTTAATTTTATTTATTTATTTATTTAGCGCTGCCAACGACATTGTCAGTGGACGTAATGTCGCCATCAAGAAACTCAGTCGTCCGTTTCAAAATGTTACGCATGCTAAGCGAGCCTATCGTGAATTCAAGCTCATGAAGCTGGTCAATCATAAGAATGTAAGTGACGAACTTTCTTGTTCTTCAATTTTATTCTTTTCATACTGTCTTTTCTGCTTTGCTTTCTTTGCATGCTGTCTGACTAATTAACTTCGATCGAGCTGCAAATGGAATTCTCCTCGTTGGTCCTTCTACATTTCTTCTTCTATTCATTAGCTAACCTCTTAAAGAGGCAAAAGCATCTGCAGTAATAAGAAGCGTATAGCTTAAATTTGACTGTTAAATGCGCAAACGCTTTTCACAAAACAATCAGGAAAGAGAAGTTGGTTGTAATTTTTCAATACGAAATTTCGCATTTTAAATATGCTTGCCGAGAGAATGGGGGAGATTAGCTGAAAATGTCGTCAGAATTTGATCACTGAAGCTTTTGCTTACTTTACGCCGCGTTGATTGACCTGACAATTTTGTCATTTTAAAACGCTCTGTATCGAATTGAAAAATAATTGATCAGCAATTTTCAGTTACGCAAATCAATTAAATTAAATCAATTTAATGGCTTAAGCGCTTTAATGTCTTGCATTTTTGCGAATCTGCTTTGTATATGTCCACTTTGGAAAGCAGAACATAAAAACATGCGTTCATTTTTATATTTTATATTTAATTGATTAATTTACATAATTATTTCTTTTGATTTATTATTATTATTATTATTAGTTTGCTTGTAATATTGCCGAAGAAGCAGTTGCTTCTGTATGTGTGTATGTGGGTTGTTACATTTTCAATATTGTGTGTGATAGCATGGAAAAAGTATTTTGTATAACTTCCACCATGTAAAAAAAGGAATTATTGATAATTTTTTTAATTAATTAATTTATTTTTTGTTGCTTATCATTTTTATATAAAAATGAAAGTTATGCTTGTTGGAGGAAAGCTTGAGGAAAGTCGGTTCAGCGAGCAAAATAGTTAGTTGACTGGTTTAATAGTATGCCTTTGAAATAATGAATTGAGAAAATAAAGTAATCTGAAATTTGTTTCTTCTTCAGCTTTTTGACTGAGTGGTGAAAGAAAATACATCAAATTGTGTATTGGCAATGAAATTGAAAATATTGAACTCAAGCGATAGTTTAAATTTTTGCACGTTGTTTGTTTGTCATTTGTAATTTAATTTTAAGATTATTGGTTTGTTGAATGCATTCACTCCACAAAAAATGCTCGAAGAATTTGCCGATCTGTACATAGTGATGGAACTGATGGACGCTAATCTCTGCCAAGTGATTCAAATGGAACTTGATCATGAAAGGATGTCCTATTTGCTTTATCAAATGCTTTGCGGCATTAGGCATCTGCACGCTGCCGGTATAATTCACCGAGATCTTAAACCTAGTAATATTGTTGTGAAGAGCGATTGCTCTTTGAAAATTCTCGACTTTGGTCTAGCCAGGTCGGCCGGCAACAGTTTCATGATGACTCCGTACGTGGTCACTCGTTATTATCGTGCTCCTGAAGTAATTCTAGGCATGGGATACAAAGAGAATGGTATATACTTTTAGAAGAATTCAATCACTGATTTAAGCTTAGTTGATGGATTTGATTCCTTCTTTTTTTTCTCGTTCCAGTTGACATCTGGTCAGTGGGTTGTATTTTTGGAGAAATGATCCGAGGAAATGTGCTTTTTCCTGGCACCGATCACATTGACCAGTGGAGCAAGATTACCGAACAGTTGGGCACACCATCTGCGGACTTTATGCGACGATTGCAGCCAACAGTTCGCCATTTTGTTGAAAATCGTAGTCGACATAGTGGTTTTGCTTTTGATCGGCTTTTTCCTGATCGCATGTTTCCAAAAAATAGTTCTGATTTACGTTTGTCCGGTGAGTAATTTTTAAATGTATATCTACTTTTATTCTTACGTTGAATTTATGAAATTTATTATTAACATAACAACAACTGTTCTGGTGTGCAAACTTTCCGAATTGCAATCAATATAAATGATTTATTGCATCACTTCATAATGTTGTTATTGACTAATTAATTAATTTACTCGTTAGTAATATATTCCTGAAGCATGTAAAATGTTCAATTTATAAAAATCGGATAACGTAAATAGAGTAATGAAATTTTTTACTCTATTTAACTTTTCATGCATTGTCGAAAGTTTTACAACTGAAATTATTTAATAAGCGCTCACTCGTTTCTTTGTCTATTCTGCACCATGCTGCTGCATTATTATAATTATAATTATGTATGAACTGTTTAGCTTTATAATTATTTATTAAGATTCCTTCAAAAATTTTCCGTCTAAAATGAGAGCTGAAATTTTGTTCTGATTTGTTGATGTTATTATATAAGTTTGAAAATTTGTCGTATACGTCTACCTTTACGTAGGTGAATAGAAAGATGATGTCAAGAGAAATGTTTGCAGTGTGTGTGTGTGAATTATTTTCTTTGTTTTGCTAATAATTATCCAAACGACTTATATACAGTATGAATTTGAATTTTCAGCGCAACAAGCTAGAGATTTATTGTCGAAAATGTTGGTCATCGACCCGGAGAAACGCATCTCTGTTGATGACGCATTACAGCATCCGTATGTGAACGTGTGGTTCGATGAAAGTGAAGTTTTTGCCGTA
This sequence comes from Trichinella pseudospiralis, assembly GCA_001447645.1. NCBI lineage: Eukaryota > Metazoa > Nematoda > Enoplea > Trichinellida > Trichinellidae > Trichinella > Trichinella pseudospiralis. The sequence goes on from JYDV01000202.1 coordinate 22,592, forward strand.
AGCTTGCCTTGCCTTGAATTTATATTCATGTGATGCTGTTTTTTATTGAATAAAATGATTGTTTCTTTCGTTCAGCCACCGCCAGCAAAATATGATCATGCTGTTGATGAGCAAGAGCATTCGGTGGATCAGTGGAAAGAACTGATTTTCCGGGAAATTATGGATTATGAAGAATCTCACGATGTATACGGTACAACATTTTGACGGGCTGTGCAGTGCACAGAGCCGATTTTGTTGCCTTTGCCGAGTTTTCTTATTCTGCACAGTGAGAAGTCGACAATTTTTTTTTATCTTTTTCCCACGCTGTACAAACTAAAGTTGTTCAGCTATAAATGCTTGTCTTCAAAAAATGCTATTTGATTATTAACTTTGTTGGTTATTCGAATAATATTTTTGCCGACGAAATATGTTTTTCCTTTATGCCGTATTATTATTATTATTATTATTAGCGAGCATTGTTTGTTTTTTATTCCAAAACAAACTAGGAATTACATAATTTGCGCTTGTCATCACCACACATCACAAGCGACACTGACGGTGTTTCAACGGCGGCAGCAAACCGCCTTACTTCGTACTATTTTTTTTGTTTACTTCTTATTATTTGTTTTTTTTGTTGCTGTTCGTCTTCAGTACGAGCAGCTTGTTTTCTATTATCTCAGTTTTGTATGTTACAGTAAAGTTGAAAATGCTGAAGAAGCAAACAAAATTACAATGCTTATTGTGAGCATTTCTTCAAAAATACAACTTTCAAGTTAACACTACTAGACAATTTTTAAAAAATTAAAGAAAATCAATATAAATTATGTAAAAAAATTTAAACGTTTGTCCATTTCAAATAGAAATATCATTTTTTTAAAAAAATAATTGATAATTAATTACTCGGACTTGATGAATGTAAGAAGTTATACATACAATCAGCAAGGTATAAACAGAGAGTAGGAGGTCGTAGGCAATGCTGTAAAGTTAAAAAAGAAACAATCACAACAATCAATCACAAATAAATCAGTGTTGCGTGAATTATTGATAAAGGTGAATACAATTATTACTACAACTACTTGTAAGAATAACAATGACGGAATAAATTATTAATCATACTGTACTTTGTACTTTATTATCATTTATATGCAAATCACGGGTACCAGGAAATTTGATGCTGAGTTACAGCATGTATGTTTTTGCACTCAGTTTTAAGTACGTATATTTTATAGGGAAAATGTTTCAGAATTGAAACCAACGTTCTGAGCAGCAGATAATGAACACTGAGCAGGATGGAAAGAATCCGTCGGAGGCTTCGCATCATTTGAACAACAGCAGCACAGAACGGGACAAGGTCGAAGAAGCACAAAAAGCCAAAGAACGGGAACAAGAACTGCGTAACAGTTTGCTAACCCAAGTGCTTGAGCAGGACGCTCTGGCTCGTTTGAACACGTTGGCAAAGGCCAAGCCGGAAAAAGCGAAAATTGCCGAGAACAGCATTTTGAATTTTGTACGGTTCGGCGGAGCGAATACGAAAATAACTGATGAAAAATTGAAAGAGTTGCTGCAAACGATCAACGAAAAAGTTGCTAATGAAAAGGTTACAGTGAAATTTCGCCGAAAAGGAGTTCTGGACTCTGACTCTGAAGAGGAGGACTTCTAGCAGCCATTATTTTAGTTTAATTTTAATAAAAATTTGCCACTTACTTATTCTCATTGGTTGTTTTAACTTACTGTTTCAGCAAAGTGTATTGTTTTAAATAAAAGTTTTATGTTCAGTTTTCTAGGGAAACAAATGTATCAAAGCTAAAGTAACATTGTCGATGTTCGTGTCGCAATCACATTTCATTTCTCTATTCAGCAACGTTAGAAAAAAGGGTCTGTTCATTTCGTTTAGTGTTCATTTGCCATTGTTGAAATTTTCTACTCTGTTTATGATTGCATGCATAATATTTTATCTTTGTATCTGTATTCATGAATAACTTGATTTAATATAGACGAATTTCATTGAGCGTGAAAAAACAGCAAAAAGGACATTTTTTATTCTTTGCATGAATCTGTGAACATTTCAGTTATAATGAGAACAATTTTATAATAGTATTTATTTACGTAACTACACTGAACTGTGCTAAGTTATAACTTTCCACATTATAATCCTTTCACAGATTTAGGTAATCATTGGTTTCACTTGATCAGAATTTTATCGGTCGAGTCAAGGTCAAACTGTATTTTATCATTTTTGAGCATTATTCGGTAATATTATCAGCAATATTCACTAATATAAATTTATTATAGAAAGTGAAAAGATAACACAAAACAGAATGCAGAAGTTCTGTATTCAATTTTATATTGTATTGGAAAATTATTATTGTGTTACCTTTTTGCAAAAGTTCATCGATTTTTAGTGAAAGTCAAAGAATTTTTTCAGTCAAAGTGAAATTGTCAATTGTCATTTTCAATGTTATGCGTTGTACTGTTTTAAATGGATGCATTCGTAACTGTAAAAGCATTACGTGACAATTTACTCTTTTACTTACAATACCATGTTTGTCATAACTGAAAGTTATTTTTCATAAAAACAATCATCATATATATATGTGTGCAAGTCATTTTCAAGAATTTATTCACAGATCTTTATGCAGACTAAAAGAAATACACAATTTGGAAAGATTTTCAAGTATTTCGGTGTATGCCCAAGTAAGTTCAATGAATGAAAAATGTAAAATTTTTAAGAGCTATAAATTTTCAATTAATTACTTTATTAAAAATTTACAGTAAGTGGTTGAAATGATTGTTTTTTTTGTATTGTGAAATGATTGAAGTGATCATCAGTTACTTAGCTAACACAGCAGGGCAACCGCAGTAGTTCTTAAACTTGTCGGACGCACTTTTTCTTTCAGCTTTCAAATTTAATATAAAATAATTTTAAAAATTAACACATCTTTTTCAAATAAACTTGATAAAGTAAGAAAAAGTTGTGGATGTACTTGAATTTTATTATTGTTTTTTCATATAAACCTAAATGAATTTTAAATAGATTTAATTTAAAATCTTTAATTTTAACACTATTTCTGCACAAAAATGTTCAAAATGCCAATTTTACAACTCTACTGTAGTTAGATTATCATTCGTTTTATATGATTAAAAAAAATATTTTTTGCAAAAATAAATTTTTTAATTAATTTAAAATTATATAGTAATAAAATTCGAAATTTTAAATCTTTTGAAAATGATTTTTGTACATCTTACATTGAACAAATAAATAGGATACAGTATAGAACAATCAGGTTCAGTGCGGTGTTACTTCCCGCTTTGTGGGTGGAGCGCAGTAGTTTGGATGCAGTTGCCGCGATTGTGGCGACTTCTGTCGATGTAAATTGCTTTTTCGCGTTGGACGGTCTGTTATATTGGCGAGCTTATTGGACGACACACGTCTGAACGCGTGCCTGTTCAGTTGTGAACTTGACGTGCTTTTCTCTTTTATTTTAAGCTTCAACATTTAGTAGCAACATGTCCGCTGCTCCTGGCAGTCCTGCTCGCAAGGCTCGAAAATTGGATGTTGATGACGACGGCGACGACGTGAACTATTCCAACATTACGCAAAAGGCGCTCGAAGAGATTGACAATTGTCAAAATGAAATTGATGCATTGAATGAGAAAGCTAGCGAAGAGATTTTGAAAGTTGAACAAAAATACAACAAGTTAAGAAAGCCGCATTTTGAACGTCGGGATGAATTAATTAAGAAAGTTCCCCATTTCTGGGTTTCTGCCGTAAGTGAATTTTCTCCTTTTTTTAACGTGCAATCAGTGCATTGGCTCACAATTTCAGCAATCTCTGTGGCAAAATTTTATTTTCAACACATCCTTGTTGAAGCTTTTTATTATTCAGTTATTGTTCAAACAGAATGTTTGCATTTCTTAGTTACATTTGGCTTATTTGATTAGAACTTAGTTTTCGTCTAACTCAACTTCATTAGTCGGTGTTTGTCTCGATTGAGCTGTTAAATTTGAAGAAAGCAGTACACTTTCAACGTGCGCATTGTGGTTTTTGCTTACATTCTGAAAGTTCAAATCATATCCTTGGCTGAATACGTTTGCATATTATTTTTTCCATTGTTTTTGATTTGTTTTTTTCACTTATTTGGTTGAAAGGTCGCACGAGCGTTCTGATTCTTCTGTTTTCTGGCTGGCAATAGGTCAATGGGTAGCGTCACCTGCCGATGGTTTTGAGTGAAGGTCGGCTTGGTGAATTTGTAGATTTTCGTATTTAGTGAATTCACTTGAGAGATATTTATTCCGTTGTTATTGTTGTTGTTCTAATGTTTACAATCTCACAATTATGACAGTTACTACTTTTGTTTTCTTGCTGAATATGTTCAACAAATCACATTGCATTTGAAATGCTAATTTTGCTTTAATTTCTGTTTTATAGTTTGTCAACCATCCGCAAATTGCGCCTATACTTGACGAAGATGAAGAAGAATGTCTTCATCATTTGACTAAGCTAGAAGTTGAAGAATGTGAAGACATAAAGTCTGGCTATCGACTGAAGTTTTACTTTGAAGAAAATCCATTTTTCGAAAATGATGTTTTAATCAAAGAATTTCAGTTGGGACGAATGGGTAAATTATGAAACATTATTATAATTATTATTGTCCTTGTTGCTAATTTTGATTGTTTGAATTTTAGATCCAGTTTCGACATCAACTGAAATAAAGTGGAAGGAAAATATGAATTTGACAAAAATCGCGCATCCCATGCAGAAGGGAAAAAAGCGAAGCTTGGACAATGAACCACGAACATTTTTTGGTTGGTTCTTGGATAATGCTGATGCATCGTCAGACGAGATTGCTGAGGTATATTTGTCAGTTTTTATAAACAATGAATGATTTGAAATGTTTATATATATATATGTATTTATATATAATTATAGATAATCAAAGATGACATATGGCCGAATCCTCTGCAATATTATCTCATACCAGAATCTGATATGAATGACAACGCGGAAGGGGATAGGTAAGTAAAATCAAAATTTTGCATATACTGCAAATTCATCTACCGTTAGTCTTTTAATAAAAGAAGTGATTTCTTTTTTAGTTATAGCGATGGGGAAGAAACGGATGATCAAGTGGTGCTTGTGGACAACAACAGCGAAGAAGAAGGAGAAGGTGATAATTATGATGAAGAGGAAGAGGAAGAAGAAGAAGAAGAGGACGATGGCTAATATATTGCCTCCAATTATTTTAAACATTGTCGGTAGTTCATATATCTAACGGAACCATATATTTGCGTGAACAGTGCTTGTCTGTATGAATTTGTGGCTAAGACACTGTTATGGTCATTACTAAATAAATTATAGGTTACGTATTGTACTTGGGAATTAGATATTAAAACATTTGTAAGGGGAGTATTGTTTGTTTGCTCATTTTACACATATTATAACTTTAAGCGCCATCCATGTAGGCGACGTTTCAGGCAATGTTGAAGTGCATTTATGCACTAGGCTGTGATTGTAGTTTAAATAGAGCTTTGCGAAATGCATTACTGAAAAATTCATTTGAAGAAGTTCCATTTTCATTCAAATAAGAATGCATCCATTATAGAAACGTGTTTTTCTTAGCAGTACAGTATGATGAAAAAAGGTATAAAAGTTTTTCAAACTTGTTAAATGATGCTCCAGATCACTTTTTAAACAGCAAATTAACAGCAATAGGTTTTTTTTACTTAGATTAAACTATTCTTTTGTTTTCTTCAAATATAATAAAAGTGTTCATTGTGCCCTGCTGAGATAATATAAAATAATCTTCAAACAACGTTTTAGTTATTGAAAACTTTCAAATGTTTAAACCTTATTACATGTTGCATAACTCTGCAGTTTATCATCATCGAATGAACTTCATCAAGACTGTAATGTTTTCGTCGTTTTGACATTCCATTATAATCATTATAATTATGCATCAATTCGTTAGATTAATCAATGAATTATTTCATTTTATTCTTCTACATTTTGAAGTACAGATATTATAAATAACGTGAATCACTTTACATCAAAAATGTAAAATAGTTGGGATACATTACTCTAATTTTCAAACTGTTATATGACAAATTTTGATGATATGAATAAAAGAAATTTATCATTTTATTATTTGTTAATTAAATGGAATTTCTTCAAATTTTCAGACCTATATTACTGGTTATACATTACAGTAAAATGACTTTCACGTATTATCGTACAGTACTTTATTAATTTACCTACTGATTCTAGTGTATATGTAAAAGTTATATTGCTTTTTATCAAAAAATATAATAAATAATTTAAATAAAATTAAAATATTTTTTCGATATGGTTGAATATTGAATACTGTTTAAATATTTTTTTCTTTTAATGACCAATATCAAAAAAACCGAAGAATTAAATTTCAAATTGCAGTATTATGTCATGGCAAAATTGAAATTTAAATCCGCATATGTGCTCATTATTTTTCAGTTATCAAAACTGTGTTTAAGTAAATTGTTATCAACTGTTTGCAGATTATTACTAAAATTGTATACCGTAATTATCATTCCCTGTAGTAAATTAATGAATATATATGAATGTACAGAAATTGTCAGGGGAAGTGAAAATTTCATATGATTATTCATTCCCATGTTCCGTTTTTCGTTCATAATGTTCTACAAGCCAACTGCTTATCAACGGTAAGAACGTCTCTTTTGCTGTCTTTTTTCAGCATGGTTTCATAGCACTCAAAATATATGCAGTCAATTTAAAAAATGTTCACATTTCAAGTGTAATTTATTCAGTTACATTTTCCTTACCTTTGTCTTATATTTTTATTAAAGCTTGCGTTAGATACGCAAAATACTTAAACTTTTTATATAAATTGCACTTCTGCTTTTCATATTTTTTTAACATTCGGTAAAAATTCATTTTCAGAATGAATTTCCAGCGCTACGTGCGAACTGTCCGTCTATCAACATCTGCTGAGAATTACGTTTTCAGTACATAAAACCATGTGTAATAGCACCTATTTACAAATTGCTTATTACAACATAGAGAATCTTTTACTAAAATTGTTAAATAGCGTTTGATCTGTTAAATAAACTTAATAAAAATATATTTTAGCACTTTCAACTGCATATAAAAAATTTTTCAAATTTAATCTGCGCATGAGATTTGGAACTGAAGTAAAGTAGATGCTCCTTTGAATGACAAAGAAAACAGAGCTTGATTTTGAGAATTGTTCGAATAGTAGAGTGGGATGGGCAAAAAACAACTAGGATTAGTAGTCGGTGTGGTGTACGTGCATTTCCACTGTTCCCATTAGGTGGAGATCAGAAAGAATTTCGAACGCAGTAAAGTAGGGTTCTAGCGCTGCTTTATGCAAATTATGCAAATTAAATTATGCAAATAATGATCATTACAAAATTGCAATCAGCATCGATGCACTTGTTTGTTCGACTTATACGTGGCGATCAGTGGCGTCGTCGAGCGTTCTCTGATATGACGTTCAGTAACTAGTGAAGTTCGTTTTCAATCACTGAAAAGTATTGCATTTCAATACTTGTGTTGGCCTTTGTTTAAATTTTATATATTCTAGTGATATTAAACTTTTCATGTTTAATTAAGTAGTAGATAATTTTCTAATTTCAGAAATCAATTCAACGTTTACTGTGTGATAAGGTGGAGAGTTTTTATTTTAATGTCTAGCATTTTTCAAGATACGAAAAATGAAATCTAGAAAACACGAAACCGAAGCGAAATAAGGAGAACAACGAGGACGACACGAAAGAGAATAATTCAACATGTATATATGGTTAGTGCATTCCACTTCTGTAAGCTTGGACTAGTGATGTTTCAGTAGGATGAAGCTTTGCTTTAGTTTATTTTTAATTTATTTTACTCTGTGATGTGTAACATGTAAATAAGATATATCAGGGTAAATTTTTACTTTATTAGGTGGAGAATTGGCAAAGATTTATTAACAGAAAAATGTTTTTTATCGCACTTTCTGGCCAGTAGTTTGTAATAACACATCAATTTTGACTGTTTAATTATGCTTAGCATGGTCGATTGATTGCGCAAGCTTTTACTTAAAAATTTCTCACATCAAAGCATTTTCCTCCTCATAATTTAGCTTCACCTTTACTTCATAGTTTCTTTTTTTTGAAAAATTTTTTTGAAACTTGCGAAAGCATGTTTTGACAAAATCAATTTTTTGTTATGTCGTTTTTTTGTCAGATTGTTTATATTTTGACAGAATTTCAAATGTCAACGTCATATTTGAATTTTCGAATAGTTTTCATTGGTTGAATTTGGCAGTGCATCTCAATTATTTTCAAATTCTTTGAAATAATACTCATTTAGTGATGTGCAATAGCTAGAGTTGCGGTTCTTTGTGCATGAATTTTCATTGCTTATATTAAGATGAAATTTATCGTCGACAGCGGTTTCAAACGCAGTGGTAGTTTCCAACGCTACTCTATGCAAATAAGGATGATCCTCTGAAAGTTGCCTTATCATTAGTTACGGTACACTTGTTTGTTTGGCAATCGTGGCAAGTTGTAGCGTCGTCAAACGTTCTGTGAAGCTGCTGCTGCAGTTAAATATCTGATAAAGTTCCTTTTTTTAATTGCTGAAAAGAAATCCATTTTTCTACTTGTGCTATTGTTTTCAAAATTTTTGTATAATTATTTTGTATACATTACCGTTTAATTAAGACCAGTTAATTAATATATTTGAGAATTCAATTTTCAATTTGTTCTTGCTTTTCCTACATGATTAAGTGAGAACATTCTTTACTTAATATTTAAAATTTTTAAAGATATAACCAATGAAAAAATAGAAACGCTGTCGACACGAAGAAAAACGCGGACGGCAAGAAGCAGAACAATTGAACAGAAAAAAGGTATTTGTTTTTTCTTGTTGGTCTTGATTTTGTAAGCCTGGGGTAGGTACTTCAAAAGGGCAAAATTATTCGGATGTTAAATTAAGTTTCTTAAGCTTGCTATAGGTAAGATGTGAGTGAGATATTTTTCACTCTGAAATTTCATCTTTTCACTTGTATGTTCAGTATAGGTAAGGATTCATCTTTAGAAAGTATTTCTATCGCTCGGAAACCAATTTTCATACTGTGAGCATTGTGTCTGTCCAATAAGCACGTCAGCAACCGTCGAAAATCCTCTTTTCATTAGCTGAACAAGCTGTTATTTGCAAATTATTCACTTGAAAGCGTCTTTTCGTATAAGAAATGAACTATCACTTATGTAGGCCATTTTTGAATTTTGAAATTTCAAATTCAGACAACGCTAAGGCGTGTTTTGACTAAGTCCATTTTTTGTTATGGCGTTTTTTGTCAGATAGTTTATATTTTGACTGATTTTTTTATTGATCACCTTTGTCGTCAAGGTCATTTCTTTTTTCAAATAGTACTCGTAAGGTGAATTTAGCAGTGCATTTCCTCTGTTCATATTATATTGCGGCATAGGTTAGAATTTATCTTCAGCAAGAGATGGGTCTAATGCACTAAAAACCGGTTTCTAACGCTGCACTATGCAAATAACGATCGCCATAAAGGTGCGTTATCATCAGTAAGGGTGCACTTGTTTGTTTGACTTATGTGGCGAGTGGTAGCGTTGCGAAAGGTTTTCCGAGTTCACTGTAGCGTTGAGGTGCTGCTGAAGTTTGTTTCTGAATTACTGAGAAGTATTCCGCCTTTTTCCTTATGTTACTTTTTTTCAAAACTTTGTACAATCATTTTGTAATTAATAACTTTTTAATTACGAAGCAGTTACTATATCTGAAAATTAAATTTTCAATTTGCTGTAAATTTTATTATATAATAAAGCGACGAAAACATTTTTGATTTGATTCAATTTTTACAGGTTAAAGGAATGAAGCAAAGAAAATGTGAAAACGCGGATGACACGAAACAAATCACTGGCGGCTGTTAGAAGAGCAAGAGATGAAAAAAGAGGCAAATGCGATTTGCTTTGTGTGCTGATTCTGTGAGGTTGAGCGAATTGTGCTTCTAAAGGGTGCAGTTAATCCTGTGTTTAACGAAGTTACCTAAGTTTGCATCAGGAAATATGTAAGTAAGATATTTTTGCCGTAAAACTACTATTTGTTTATTACATGTAGAGATTTGGTAAGAATTCATCTTTGCAAGAATTTCTATCTCACTTAAGTCACTTACAATACTGCGAGCATTGTGTCTGTCCATTAAGCACGTCAGCAACTATCGAAAATCATCTTCTCATTATTTTTAAACAAGCTTCCATTTGCAAATTATTCACTTGAAAGCGTCTTTTTGTATAAGAAATCAAATTCCGTTTATGTAGGTCATTTTTGAATTTTGAAATTTCAAAATCAGACACGCTGAGACTTGTTTTGACTATGTCAATTTTTTGTTATGGCGAGTTTTGTCAGATAGTTTATATTTTGACTGAACTTCAAATGTCAAGGTCATTTTTGAATTTTCGAATAGTTTTCATTGGTTGAATTTGGCAGTGCATCTCAATGTTTTCAAATTTTTTGAGATAATACTCATTTAGTGATGTGCAATCGCTAGAATTGCGGTTCTCTGTCACTTATATTATTAAGTTTGAATTCATCGTCGAGAATAGTTTCCAATGCACGCACTCTGGTTTCCAGCGCTGCATTATGCAAATCAGTATTGTTTGAAAATGTTTTTTCATCATTATTGGTGCATTTGTTTGTTCGACTTACGTAGCAAGTGGTAGCGTCGTGAATTGTTCTTTGAGTTTATTTACGGCGCTCACTGACTACTCAAGGCTCATTTTAATTGTTGAAAGTATTCCACTTTTCTCGTTCTGTTAGTTTTTTATCGTTATACCCTTTATATAATCAATTTGTTAAGGTTATGTTTAATTGAAAGAAAACAGTTGCTGCTTCAATTTCAAAATGCTCTGTTCAATTTCATTGTGTGATAAAGCGAGAAAATTTTTGATTTAACAGTTAACATTCTTACAGAGATGAACAATGAAGAAAAGAAAAAGTGAAGACCTGACGTCGCCATAAAGGTGCGTTTTTATCAGTAAGGGTGCACTTGTTTGTTTGACTTAGTGGCGAGTGGTAGCGTTGCGAAACGTTCTCTGAAGTACATTATAGCGTTAAGTTGCTGCGGAAAGGTGTCTCAGAATTACTGAGAAGTATTTGGCTTTTCTACTTGTGTTACCTTTTTAAAAATATTGTATACTGATTTTGTAAACAATTACTTTTTAATTATAAAGCAGTTAACTATTATATTTGAAAATTCAACTTTCAGTTTGTTGTAGCTATTACCATATATTAAAGCGACGAGAACATTTTTGATTTGTATATCATTTTTACAGGTATAAAAAATGAAGCAAAGAAAAACGCGGAGGACACGAAGTCAATCTCGGACAGCACTTCGAAGAACAAGAAATAAGAAGAAGTAAATGCGATTTTTTTTCTGTGCTGATTATGTGAGGTTGAGCTAAGGGTGCTTCTATAGAGTGAAGTTAATCTTGTGTTTAACTAAGTTATCTAAGTTTGCAGCATGAAATATGTAAGTGAGATATTTTTTGCATGAAAACTG
>JYDV01000203.1:0-35153 GCA_001447645.1 Trichinella pseudospiralis
TTGTAATTTGTAAAATTTTATTGTGCATTGTTTTGTTGATATTTTGTTATTTTCAACATCAATAAAATCACAACTACAATGGGTTTTCAATGTTCATTTTGCACGTTATATCTGACTATTAATATTAAATTACTAATGAAAATTTATTTTAATTGGATTAGCGTTACTCAATGTTTGCCTATTCCTAATTCTTGAAAATTGCATTGTGATTTTTTTGACAGGTATTTTATAAATCATGTATGCTGATGTTTTGTTTGATAGATTTTGAAATGTGTTAAACTTTTGCATCATGCAGTGTTTGAACTTTCATTATGTGTACGTTTCCATTTCTTTGTTAATTTACGACGCATTTTAGTGGTGAAATTATTAAAATAAGAAAATATTGATATGCAGAAGTATACTTATAAATAAACGTTATTTTTATAAAAGACTATTAGTATTAATTATTAAAATTTGAAATTATTGTAAATTGTCAATAGTGTTTTCACAGATAAACATGACTATTTTTGAGATTTTGAGCTTTTAGTCTTTGTTCTTTTTGAGCACACTTGTGCAGTTGTGTGATTGATTGACTGATATTGAAAAATGTTGAAAATTGAAGAAACTTTTTTAGTCTTTTTAAAAACTAATAGCCTTTGATTTTTGAAATTTTGATAAGATTTATTTTTCCTAAATGTAACTTGAATAGATTATTATTCATTATAAATTAGTCACAATGGTATTTTCATCGTTCGTTATAGCGTATTTGCTAAGATTTTGCCGCAGAATTGCTACTAAAATGCCTGCTTTCCCGCAAGTAACAGAGCAAATGTTACAATCCTAGGTTACGTTAATTTGAATATTACTTCATTATTTTTGCTGAAATTTTGCGCAGGGTTCAAATACATCGATTTTTATAGAAAAACACCAAAATTGTTGAAGGGCTTCAGCCTCTAAATACGTTGTGTTAAAAGTTGATGTACACCTTTGAATGAATTATATTCAAAAAATAAATAAAGTTAAAAAATGGACATTTCCTTCAGCAAACCAGCCAATATTTTAGTTTTTCCTATTTAACAAAGCAAGTGTTTAGCAAATAATTTATATGAATTATGTATTGTTTATATATTCATTATATTGCATTATTTGTTGAATAGAATTTGCACAGCTTGAAGCACATCAACAATTAATCAGTGCTGCGACTCTTCAGTTGTGATGGATTGCTTCTCACTAGCGGGTTCTCTCCATTGCTTCAGGCTGTTTCGCAGCAAGCAAATAAGCAAGTGTTGTAATGCAAATTTTTTATTCTAGCAAGAAGATTAAACTCCTCATCTCAACTCAGCACACAGGTGAACTAATCCCCTAAATATTCATTCGCACTGCTCCCTATTCTGCATTTGTCTTTTTAAACTGATAAATTCAATATTCATTGTAAATCACCTCAAACTAAGATTGTGTAAGGTGAGCGCTAAAGTGCTGATGTTTACTTCAAGATGTTGCTGTTAAAGCATCCATGTACGTTGGAAATGATACAGGGAATAGCCTTCACTTTGTTGTAAGTAATTTAAACATTTCACCAATTTATACTCTGCCCATCTCATATATCATATCATACCATGTCGTGTCATATCGTATTATTATTCACCTTACAAAAACTAAAACTGAAAGTCTGAACTAAAACTTATAACTTGAGCTATTATATACGTTTTCTGATAATGTTTGAATTATTTCTTACACATTGTAATAAATGTAATATTAATAACGTGAAAATAATGAGGTTTCAAAAAGCAAAGGATTACATTGTTGTGTTATGGCATATTAAAATTCATACGGCAGTTAGCTGACTTTCATTTTTTGCCGGAGTTTTTAATAATTAAATGAAACTTTTTCTTTTATCAAAACTGCTTTGCCCGCATTGCAAGTATTGTTATTTGTTTGCTAAAATATTGCCTGTGGACAATGTAATATCAAGGGTGATATTACCTCAGTTTGGTGGATAATTTTTCATTTTACGTTCGGCAATTTAGCACTGAAAAATATTTGCATCTTTCAAAATCTACCCGTCATACAAAACTAGTAATTAAAATGAGCACTTATTTCTAAAAATTTTCATTGTAATTATCAAAAATTTTTAAATATTTCAAAATTGTGATTAATTTCAAAGAATTTTTATTAAAACACTATTGTGGATTTATTTGATTAAATATTGAATTAATCAACTGATCGATTTGAGAATACTTTTTTAGTTTTATTAAGTTTTATTAAAAGATCATTGCAAAAGATTTCCCTATCAATCATTATATTAATTACTAAGAATAATTGAAAAAATCAACTTCAACTGTTGTGCCGTAATGTGGTTTATACTGATGCTAATTAATTTTTCTATTGATAAGGAATACTGATTAATGGGTTTGCCACTTTGTTAAAAATTCTAATTTTCCAAAAATACCATCATCATTATTGATAAATAGTTGCTCATTTGAGAAAGTGGTCAGTAAGCGATGTTAATAAGTAAAGTTGTTGCGGATGTTTTATTACTTAATATGCAATTTATAGACAATTTTATTGTGATAATTTTACTAATGCTTTGAATAAACAGAAATAAATTTGCAATTTTACAAAACATAAATAAGAACTTGCAGAACTAGCAACTTACTTAGCTTGAAAACAAACTTACAAAAAACTTAACTTTACTTGCGTAAATAAAAACAAAACTTAGGGAATGGAACAATTACCATCAGACATCATGGTTCCAAACTTATTATTCGAAATCAGTTGTATTTCATGTGCCGATCTGTTGTATGTCTATTATGCACTTTATATGAATTGATAGCTATTAGATTATTGAAAACTTTTAATAAAATCAAAAACCATCAATTTCAATCAATTTATAATATAATTTAATTATGATAAATTTAAAACTTCTTTTTTGGCAAATATTTCAAATTTTAGATGAATTGTAAATTATGAAGTTTATTATAAATTGTATTGCATTACTGGTTATAGTGATTGCGCAGCGAGCTATAAATGCTTCGACAGCTGAAAGCAAAATCAGATAACATATCAAGATTGTGACTTCATGCATAAACAATTTTTGAAGCAGTTGCAACTGATCAATGGAGCGTTACTGTTTCCAATAGCGCTTGATAGCTTCTTTTGCCATCAAATCATCAATAAAAGCAACATTGCAGAATAAATTTTAATAATAGTCAAAAGCCCAAATTTTAGCACTCAGCCGAACTATCATCTCTCTAGACATTTACATTCACTGCCGCTTTGGTGAGCTTTTGCTTTCTATGATAATGTTATAATTTGCCTTTAACTTTTTTTTGTAACAAACAAACATATGCATGCGAAAGTTATGCTGTTCAAGCACACATTTTTTACGACAAGCAGTCTTTAATCAATCACAGATGCATAAATATAAAAATGAAAGCGGTCATCAAATAATATTGCATGTGCTATTATTATTTTATCGCTTCTGATGATTGAGCAGGAGATAGTAATATAAATTTAGATTTTTATCAGCACCGTACTTGTTAAGAGATCTGAAATTTTGCTGATATAACTTTATATAATTACTTTAATAAAAAGAAAAAAAAACACATAAAACAATGAAACACAGTCAATTAATTGCAAAATGTTTTTAATTTTGTACTTAGATTTCAAACCGCTGTTGAATAAAGGAAAACAATAAATTTATAAACGCGCTGCAATTTTATTGATAGCTATTGTATCCTATTAGTGATATTGCTTTTTTTCAAAATAAATAAGCGTAATTATCAAAATTTATTTGCGTCTACTCATTGAATTTGCTGCATTTCTTCTAAATCTTTAATAAAACAAAATTATTTTACATTAACTTTAATAACAGATAAAATTTAGAAACAGTATCATTTATATTGAAACGGACCCAGTTATTAAGTTAACATAATAATGTTCCATTAAGAACAAAATATATGACGTTTCAAATTCATCATGATATGGTTGATCACGGAATTACCAGAAAGGTATTTTCAATTTTCATTTTTTTGTTTTTGAGACGTCACACCAGCACAAGAAGGACTGAAACAGGCAAGTGTATGAGTATGTGTGAGTGTATGAACCGCAAATTCTATTCTGCTATAGCAGTCGATTAGTTTGTTTTCGACGCCCTGGAGGCCCGTAACAATCGACTATTTATTATGTGGCGTACTATAGCAGATGATTAGCTTGTTTAATATATACTCACTGTCTTATCAAAAATTTACGTTTTAAATGTGGCTAGCAGATTTAGGCTCGTGGTTTTTAGGCAGCACTATACCAACACGAACAATCCGCTGCCAGTAGTACTAATCATTTACTTACTATATATATTTGCTTTACCTAAATCTCTGAATCTCCATCTCACCAGGAGTCTGAGGCTCATGTCGAACGTCAAGTTGTAGCTACCGATGCCGTCGATGCGAGTGCCGTGTGCGGCTGTTAACTGCTGGATGGCTGAGCTGTGGAGTTGACTGCGCAAGATTGTACTAACTGGCATTACACTGACTTCCAAATAGGTTTACAGCAAGAAGCGCATTCAATACTTTTACTCAATGACAAAGAAAGGCAGTGTGGTTGCTTACCTGGCAACCGTACTATCATAAGATCTCGGGTCGTTCGTTTTGATGCACTTGGTAGACGATACGGCACTTGAAGGCCTGTTACCTGAAATTCTGATGATAATAGCAAAAAAGAGGTGCTTGCACCGAGGTTCATTTGTGATATCCACAAATGCGTATGGTTCCGTCAGGTTTCACTGGTGTGATTGGTGAAATTGACCAAACTTGATGATCCACTTGTTCTAGGATGTATTCTTCAACCAGCTTATCTAATTCCGCATTAATCTTTTCTCTCAATGCAAAGGGAACCTTTCGCCCCTTCATGCAAATCATGGTAACGTTTGGATCCAAGTCTAAAGAGACTGGTTCTTCAACGTACATACCTAATTCCTCTGTGAATACAGATCGGCATTTCCGCAATACTTCTGATATTTGTAGAGGAGTTGGCGTGAATTGATGTGCACCACTTAGTTGTATTTCAAGAGGTTGAAACCAGTTAAGTCTAAGCAGATTTGGACAGCAGCCTGTCGTGACAAACAGAGTCAGTGTGCGATGGATATTTCCATATTGCACCTTCACTGAACAACTTTCTTTCTCTTTTACCAGTTCACCCTGAAAAGTTGCCAGTTTCAGAGTGATCAGTTTCAGCTAAATTTTTCTTCCTTGTGACTACTTTCAGAGAAGTATTCAGAAAGAATAGTGAATTCTGAGCCAGTGTCAATTTCCATTTCGCTCGGAAAGCTTTCGATGCCAACTGTTACTCTAATCTTCCGTGACAATACGCATGATTCATCACCTTTTCCTGAAGGTCTGAAATTGTTCTGTTGCAGTAAATCGGGAAACTTTGAGGTCAGACTGTCAACGGATGCTAATGACTTGTTTTCTGTGCGCTTGAAGTTTGTTTTTCTCTGTCAGTTCGCTTTACTCTGGCAAACTTTTGCTATATGCCCAACTTTCTGACATGCTCTACAATGAGCGTTTCTGAAACGACACTGAGATCGAATGTGTGTGCCTCCACAACTCTGGCATATCATAGCCTGTCTTGCTGTTCTCGCTTCGATTTGATAAATGCTAGATGACGTGTTGTCTGAAGCATGAACTTCTCAGGTATGCTGAGCGGCAGCTTCTGCTGATAGCGCTTCTTCCAGGGCGGATTTGAAGGGCAAATTTTTTTGAAAAAATAGACAGCGCTGTAATTCTTCATCTCTCAAGCCAATAAGCAGTCAATCACGAAGCATAATCTCTAAATCTGAAAAATTGCAACCTTGGGCTACCTGAAAAAGATCAGCCACAAAATCAGAAATTGTTTCCCCAACTTTCTGATTTTACTTATGAAAAGCATTGAGTTTTACAATTTGAGAGGATTGCGGAGAGGAATGTCTTTCTAAAATAAACAGAATCTCATCGAAAAATTTTTCATTAGGATTAGATGGTGAAATGAGAGCTTGAGTCAGATTGAAAACTGCTCCACCAAAAGATCTCAAAGGTGCGGCTCTTCTCCTCGTGGGATCAGTTACGTTATTAGCCCCTAAGAAGAAAATCAAACGAGATGCGTTTGCCGTCCATTCTTTTGGCTTAGAGACATCAGTGTGACCCAGCATGTTAATCTTCACTGTCCTGTTGTTTGCTGTGAGAAGTGGGTGATCTGGTAATGCAGTTCGCTCTTTGTTGTGACTAAAGCAATGGCACTAATATTGCTCCAGTGTAGACCAAGAATGTGATCCTAGGTGTTGAAAATGCTGTTTATCTTTGTATTGATGAGGGCGGCGTTTGCTTACCAACCGCAGCACAAAAATTACTGTATAAATATATATTAGTGTCGATTATGCTAATATTCAGGTTCAAATACACAAGACATGTCGAACAGGTCGACCCTTATAATTCGTCACACGGCATTAATAAGTATGAACAGCAAGTGATTTTGTTAACTTTTACCATGATGGCTTCAAAAAATATGGCCAAAGAGGTTTTGTTTCCTGATAACATTTGTTCCCAGTTTTTGTTTACACACTATAGCATCCTTAACCATTTTATTTTTAATAATAGTTATTTTTATGATTCTTTACACTTCCAGAATAAGAATTGGTATGCATGATGTGATGCGAATGCAATTTTTACGCAATAATGCATGTTTTCCGCTGTAAATGTTAAATTTTCTAACCAGTTGTTTTCCCAAATTTCTGATAAAATGATTGATTAGATATTGTTAAAAATTTATGCATCTCTATGATAAGTATTATTGTTTTCAGAAATGAAGAATGAAATTAGTATTTTGATCCACTTTTGTTGTAACATGCCATTAGTTTTACTGCTTCGAAAGATTGGAAAGAATATCATGCTATAGACACTGATTTATTATCACTTGTTTTAATTAATTTATCTTAATTTTATTTGCAATTTATTACTATCAGAAAGTACTACATTTAAAGCTCAATTTGATAAGCGCCATTGTAATTGTGGTCCATAAGGAAAGTCGAGCAGCTGCCGGCTTCATGTCAACAAGGCCCCAGTTTAATAACAAATATTATAAACACTATACTAACTCTCCTGCGTATTTATTGACTTAGGACATGCTTAAAGGTGTCATCCTTTGACGTCTCTACTTCACACGAAGATCAACTATACATTTCTTGCATAATAAAAAGGGCATTCTCCATGGAATCTATCCAGTTGTTCATCTGTGCATATTTCGCGAGACAAGTGAAACGACCCTTGACTATTTCTCACCAACTGATCCAATGATTCTGTAATGGGTGCTTACTTGAATGCCTCTTGACGAGATGCGACACCAAAAATTAGTCTCATCCAACAAAATTCAACTTCTTTAACACATGTATTTAGAATAGGCCAACTGTTTCTTGTTGGGCCATTCAAAAAATATGTTTATTAATTTTCAATAAAAGTAAGTTTCCCATTGAAGCCAACGATAAAATCAAGCGATTATTTCATGGCGTTGACATAAAGTTGATTGTTGAAATGTAAATGTATTAATTATGTATAACATATATTACATATTTGAATAAACATGTGTGTGCGTGTGTGTGACTGTGCTGAGTTATAAGTTTATTTATGTTATTAAAGTAAACAGGATTCATACTGAATTGAGAAAGTAATGATGGTGAATTTTACGATAAATCGTAGATTTATCTATGCATTAGATATATACAGTCAGAAAGATAATTGTAAAAAAATAAAAAAACAAAACATTGCTTTAATTTGAAGGTTTTCAATACAAATTTATGCAAATGCAAAGTTGAAGAAATAGTAATCAGAAGAAGGAAAAATTGAACTTTGTGAAATATTTGAATAACATTTAACAATTAATTGTTGCACTCAATTAAATGTTCATTTCAATATTGCAATTATCAAATTTCAATTAAAAAATAACTTCTACTTTAAATAATTAAACATTATGAGTGTCACTTTAAACGCGTCAGTGCTGACCTGTCAAATTGTTTAAACGCAAAATTTTTTAAAGTGTCTGCAACGCCTGGTTTGTGAAAGCAGTATTCTTTAATTCTTAGCTAACTTTGAGATTGAAAGCCGTTTGAAATTGTGATGTGGAACAAAGAGTTTTTCGTTTTGTTTTGGTTTGCAATGTTATGCGGAGTTCTCGTTTTGGGATATTTCCTTTACAAAGTAGTAGAGCTCAGGAAGAAAAAGCGAAACCAGAAGACAAAACTGAGACCAAATAGGATTGGCCAATTCCTTGACAACCTTCCTCCGCCGGGGCAGACGGCACCGTTGAAGAATGATTTACTACATGAAATGCCTGATCAGTCAGCGTAAACGGTGATTTGATCAACGCTTTCTCATTCTACTCACCCAGGATACTAATCATGGTTTTTTATCAACTCATTTCATCTCTTATTGTATTTCATTATCAACTCATTTTGTATTCTATTCTTATCAAGTCATCTCTTTGTTTAATTCGCTCAAATGATTCATTTCAATAGAGATAATGTTGCTTCTTATTGAAAATTATAAAAAATAAATTTTACTATATTTTGTTCTGAACTAGATTAAATGAAAATTTTTGTCTTAAAAACAGCAGTTGGTTGCGGTTACGATTTCAAGCTCAGGAATTGATATAGCAGGAAATCAGTAAACTTTTGATTCATAAAACACTTAATCATTTCCTTGTTGGCGTAGCTTTGATATTTCATTATCAAAATTCAGCTGCTGTTGACAATTCTCTCTTCTGCATAAAATTTAATCTGAGCAACGCAGACGTTTATCCAAACGTTCTTCAATGAACACATTAATCTTCTTTTGTCAAAATAAAATTTCATTTCTCATCATCAGATTTTAATGCAACAATTTAATTATTGTATTATATTTTTCATTTTATTGTTAACACTGCAGTAGCATTTCGTTGATAAAAATTTACATATTTTAATATCACTGCACACGGAATAATATTATGCTTTATTATCATTTTGTAAATATTCAATTATTCTTTTAAAGTGCATGAAAGGATGGTTAGTGGTCCAAATTGCCTGTTTAAATAAGTTGTACGGTTTTTAATGAGATGCAGCTGAGATGTGAATTTATAGCTAAGAATATATTATGTAATGACATGATAAATACTGAAAACTGAATAATACATAACTGACAATAAATGTAGAGTATCCATCAACATGTTGTTAAAACTGATGTTTTGAAATAAAATTAGCGAGTAGTTTTTTGGAGTTCATTATAAAGCAGGCATAGAGATATATTTAAAATGTATGAGTTATGAAGGTTTGGTGGTCATTTCGGTCTGAATTTCATTTCAGTTTCATTTTCGAGATTAAAAGATTGAAATTTATTTTTTGCAAAGAAGTGTTTCAAAATCAGATTTTAATACAGTGAAGCAAAGTCGAATAATGATGTTACGCAACTGTTGTTTTTTGAATATGCATATATATTTTTTCTTAGAATATTCTTTTCATTTACAGACCGTTGGAATGCTTGACTGACTAATATGCTTAGTCCATTTTGCCAATTTTATAAGTTGTTTAATTAAAACAGTCAGTACATTTGTATTCTTCATCATTAAAATGAAAATAATTTCTGTTAAATATGGGTTGCGTTGAATGTTTTGTAGTTGTCGTATTTTTTTTGTAAAGGCTTGTTCAGTCACTTTCTACCAATAATGCAATGGAAATGCAAATTACATATGTGTCTTGTTCTCATCAAGCAAGATAAATATATAAAACGCTCATTTCATAGTATTAGTATGAAATATTAACAGTATTTCTGTATATAACTGTAGACTGAACATTTGCCGTGAGTAATCGTATTTTGTTTCCTTTTTTGGAAAAGTGCTCTTAGTAATTTGCAGCAACGAAAGTAAAATGGACCGTAATGACAAAGGCAGGCTTTCTTTTGTGAGTTACATTTTTTGAGATACTTTGTAATTGTTTAAAAAATGCAGCTGTCAGTAGAAGGTAATACTGTAATTTATTAGTTTGGCAGAGTTATGCTGCACGTATAATTTATACCAGGAGTTCTCAACCCGCATCAGCACACGCTTCCTTAATAAAAGTGGTGCAGTTAATGCCCTCCCCCTCTAAAACAAGTAGTGCAGTATGTATTCTGTGCACGCAAGGCAAATTGTTGCTACAGTTCAATACTATTTTTACAAAGGGAAATGATAAAATGTGCTCAGCTAGAGCTGTTATGCTGAAATTGAGATGATTAGTAAGAAAAGGCGGTAAAAATTCGACCTGAAGTAGACCAAGCTGTGAGAAACTATTCATTGGAAAACAAAAAGTCACCAGCATCAAAATAAAAATGATTACTAGGATATGCAGGTGAGCAATTTGTCAATGCATTATAAATAACATGATGATTTTGGTATGATTAACTAGGCATGAGCTTAGGAGCTGCATGATATAAGTGCATGAGCTCTAGTAGTACTTCACAGTACAGCAGTAATGAACTTTTGAATTTTGAACACTTGCAAAGACTAAAAATTCTAACTTCTCAAGCCCCCTGGGTCTCTTTAGGTAACTTTCTGAGATCTTTACTTGCCTCCCTAGGGGGATGCACCCCCTGGTGGAGAAATGCTGATTTATACAACTTCTAAGCATCATTCCAAGTTTAGATGTAATATGCAATGCAATGTAAATATTTTCAAGCAAAGGAATCATCATATTTTATTCGTTCAGTTATTTATATCAAATGATATCATGTGAACAATATTTTCAGGTTAACACAAAGTTCTTTTTGCTTCCAAAAACTGTTGACGGAATGTTTTAAACCTTTGAATATGATGATGCTGCTATTGTAGCTATAGGTTTAGTCATTTTAATTTTATTTAATATACCTTCACACTGAATAAACCTGAATTCTTAACAGAATTGATAATAATGATTTCTAATGTCACATTCTCTTGCTGTTTTTATTTCATTATAATGCATCTTAAAGAACAAAGGTTATTAAATTTAGAGCACATTCTGGGAGTGTTCAGTTTCAGAATTAAATCTTTATGATTGCTGATATTATCAAAATTTAAATGATGTTCATGTTTGAGTTTATTTGTTCGAGCACTCTTGTTTCAGATGATGGTGTGCCATGCAACGTGGCGTGTACATATCCTACCTAGTAACTTCTCACAAGCATGCAGAATACAATCCCTGTTTTTGAGCAGTCACTTGTCTTTCATCAGTGTTTATTCTGAGGAACTTGGGACAGATCAAAATCTTTCTGCTTGTTATGGATCTTAAAGGAACATCTGTCCCTGGTGATGGTTCAAAGCGCCAAAAAAGTAATGAATATTTTCCAGGAAGTAAGGCTGCTTGATAAAGTTAACGGTGAAAGTTTTGCAGGAGTAGGCAAAATGTTTGGGATCAGCGAAAGCACTGCTCACTACATTTACAAAAATGAGAGGGCTGTTTGAGCTGCCTTTACTGCTTCTGTGCACTTAATTACAAAAGCTAATTCGCAAAGTAGAGAAAAGGCATTCATTCAAATGGAAAATGCACTTTACATATTGTTGGTTAATCAGCAAAGAAAACGAGTACCGGTCAACTTCAATGCCATTCAAAAAAAGGCAAGAGTTTTGTATGGACATTTCAAACAAGGAGAACCAAGCACAGGCAGCTGTTCCAGCTTTGCAGCCGGTAAATGCTGGTTTGATCACATTATACGTTGCTCTTTATTACGCAATGTTATGATGTCAGGAGAAGCTGCTTCTGCTGACCAGTTTGCAGCATCGTCTTACCTTGAACAGTTTAAAGATTTGGTTGAGGAAAAAGGGTTCCGTTCTGAACAAATTTTAAATGCTGATAAATGAGCTTCTCTTTTTGGAAAAAATGCCCAGCAAAACATTTATTGCAAAAGAACAGCATCATATTTTAGGATTCAAAACTAGGAAAGATAAGATAATTTTGCTTTTCTGTTGCAACGTAGCAAGCCACATGATAAAGCCAGGCCTAATATACAAAGCCTCGAACCCCCGTGCTATAAAACACTGTGACGACAAATCCCTTCCCGTGCATTGGATGCATAATAAGAAGGCTTTGACGGCAAGGAATCTGTTTCTGTATTGGTTCCACCGCTGCTTTATCACTGAAACGAAACGGTACCTTAGCGCCTTGGATCTCGAATTTAGAGTGCTGCTAATCCTGGACAATGTAACTGGTCTATGGCCACATTGCGTAAAATCAAAATCTACGTTTCTTCTTGCCAATGAAGACCTACACGCAGTGCACATGACTGTAGCATTGGCACATCTGCTGGATGGCGATGGTTTCGAAAACTTGCAAGAATTAGAAGTAATACAGCTAATTGAATCTCACACGAGTAAACTTATAGATGAATTACTTGTGGAAATTACTGGGTCAACGGATGAAGAAAACGATGCTGATGAAGACAGTGCCATAAATGTAACTGAGGAATTAACTTTGGAAGGACTTGCGGAAATTCTTCATACACTTAAGCAGGTAGCAAAACATTTTTGAAAAGGACTCAGATGTGATTTGCACGATTAAGTTTAAGCGTGATTTGGAAATAGCTGTGGAACCATATCAGTGAATTCTGGACGAAATAAAGAAAAGGAGAAAACAACTTTTGATAATAATGTTTTTTAAGAAGGATGCGCAGGGCAGTCTGTTTGTTTCTTGCAAGCTTGTAAGCAAGAACATTAATTACTTTACAGTATTTTATGTACTAATACTTTCTTTTCAGAACGTGTTCATTGCATTTTTTGCTTTGATAAAAAACAAATATTTCATGGAATGTTATGGTAATTTTCATTTTTAATATTCATTTAGCTTTTCATTGATACCAAATGTGTGGCTATTTGAATTCACTTTCGCTATTTAACAATAATTGCTTATCGCTTTACAAAATGAACATCAAATGTGATGAATGACGGTAAAAATTAATTACAAACGCAATGAAATTAAATAAATTGACAATTCATGATGAATTCATGGTCTTTTCGTGATGTTTTTTTAAGTCTTTATAGGTATCCAGTTTAGTAAAACCAATTCCATTGTTCTCGAAAAGTGTAACGAATTATAAAATGCTTTGTTGATAGGTGCAAACAATATTATGCCAATTAAATGTATGTAAATTTTTAATAACCCGCAATCGATGATTGTTTAAGAAATTTGATAAAATTGCCAATTTGGGAATTTGACATCTATAGAAGAAAAGAAGAACTGTCATACTGCATAAAAATTGCATCCAAATCTGAACGTTTTGGATAATGTTTATTTCTGTAGGGTAATCAATGAAAAAATTGCGCGAACAAAAATTTCAATTTCGAAAAATGCTGTAATTCATAACCGAAAACCAGGAGCATTTGTAATTAAAATAAATCTATTTTTTGCAGAATATATTGAACGTTTCTACGTAAAAATTAACTAACTGATTTTGCACGCATATTTATTGAACGTATATGTTTCATTTCTTTTGATTTCACCATCATTTTTGGTATCACATTTTCCGGAAAAACTCATGAAATACGCAATTAGTAACAGTGCGGATAAGTCTGTATCTCTCATCGACTCAAATCAATTCAAGTTATTTTTGGAGAAAATTTTGAAATTTCATGGGCTATAGGCCTGGCTGTTTTGCTAAAAACAGCAAAAATAAAATTCTAAAGGAAATTAATTGACGACCAATCTCAACCACACTCTGTCCATAATTCTACTAAAAGTTAGTTTTCCAAAATGATTCTATGCTTATTTAATTTTTTTGTAAAGAACGGGTTTTTAGTAATAAAGTGCTTGTACGCTTGATTAGAAATTGGTTTCCGTGATCTGAGTAACGTTCGCAGTTTATCAATGCCTATATGCAATTGCCGGCTATAGGGGAATGCCGTGATTGAAGATTAATTGTTGCACTGTAAAGCCATTATAGACGCGGTGATATTTAACCTTTTCAAATCAATATTTATTTATCTTCTACTGTTGTGGATGTATGATGTCACTAATAAACGCAAACTCAAAATGTACCTCAAGCTTGGAAATCCATCTACGTATTTTGATAAGTCGCATTTAATGGAGCTATTTTCTCAAGTGATTGAACATATAGCTGAAAATATAAATATGCAGTACTTAGTGTGATACAACAATTAAATGGTGCTTTTATAGTTTTCCAATTTTTCTTGGTTCTGATTAAACATGGCAACTATTTTAGATGACAGATTATTTGGAATATATAAAATTACAATATTACAATGTAATTGTATTAATTGAAAAGTATCTTAATGATTTATTGGATTTGCACGACAAATTTTGATTTTTCAAGTGTTATGCAAGATAAGATTCAACAAATAACGAAGAATTTGCCAGACATGTTTAATGCATGAAAAACACGTTGTTGAACGCTGTTGAAGGTTTGTTCACTAATTACACTTATTAATTTTCCAAAGAACGTTGTATATATTTTAATATTTAGAGCTAGTGATGTCCATCGCAGAAGCAGGCTAATTCTGTTTGCCAACCGCGTTGATGCTGTACCTGATGTTCACTGTCAACGCTTGTATCAGATGCATAATGAAGATGAGTTAGTTATTGGTAATGAAGTCTGCCGGGGCATTGGTGGGAATGTGATTTGCTTTGTTTTGATGGTTACGTCTAGAATATGATGATCAAATACAGTGTGATCTGCACAGTGAGAAATCCAGCACCTTAAATGTGAATATTATCTTGGAACAAATAACATCTCACTGGATACAACAAGAGTGGTACTAACAATTTACAAATTTCAATGTCAGATCAACGTTATGGTTATCTTCCGTTTAACGTTGCGTATGAATAATCACACGCCCTTCACCAAGACTGGTGCGAATAAGTTTACACTACTTTCCTAATTGTTTCTGATCGATTCAAGTCAATTTTTGAAAAAAAAGTTTTCTCAAAAATTTCAAAGTAGTTAAATATAGGATTTATTATTATTGAAATATTGGGATATATTGGAAAATCTTTTTTTCAAAATTTCTACATTTTTTTGATAGTTAATGTTAATGATAGTTAGATGTTGATAAATAATACTGTTATGCAGAGTTTTATTCGAAACTGTCCAGTTTCTGTGGAATAAATGTCCTTTAAAGTAGGCACACTGTTTGCTGTCTATCTAATTTAAAGCATAACCTAAACACTGGTTTATTGCTTGAGAGAAGTTATATGCAAATTTTTATTTGCTTTTATTGCGGTCGCATATGAAGAATTAGTTGCAATGATTGGTGCTGAATGACGTGTGGTGTGTGTACAATGGCATTTTTTTGACTACGAGTGATGACGAATTGCATAACAAACGAGTTTGGGGTTTGCTTATTATTTGATTTTTTCTTTCACTATTAATTCATCTACATTTATAAAAAATCTTGAATAGATGATGGATGTGAATGAAGAAAAGAGTTGATTAGTTTAGTGAATATATTTTTTTAATATGGATGTTCCTTAGTGGATGTGAGGTGTTCTTGCGTCTGTGGTTTTCGTAAATGTAATGTCTATTAATCAGTGTAGTCTCTATTGCAGGTAGAGAATACTTTTCCCCATTTTAATGAGTTTAGTAGCTTTTTGACTTTGAACATTTTTTTATAATCAATATCCTGTTGAATTGAGATTAGGGTTCATCTGTGGAGAGCAAATAATTGAATCATATATAAATCATTCTTTGATCAATAATCAAATTTTTGATTTTTAGCAGTTTGTATGGCAGTGCAAGGATTGGAGGAATGTAAGAGGGGAAATTTCCTAAAGTTACTCAGGTTATACTGCTTGATGTAACGCCAGCTCTGTTTGGTAAAAGTCCCAATTTTTGTTCTTCACATATTCATCATCCTTAATTGGTTGAGGTATCTGAACGTTCCAGTGCTTGCTAAGTCTCTGCATAAGTTGAAAAACAAGTGCTATGCCCAGCTTGTCTGTCATTGCTCTTGTTCTTACTTATTGCGCTCAACTAGGGGGCGCAACTTGAGAAGCCTTAGCATGAAGAGCACACGGCTTATGATCAAATCGCATTTCAGACCACAATGTAACCTGTCGATTGAAAATACGTAGTGAACATTGATATTACACTTCTTATTAGCTTAAGTAGAAATTAATGCTGATTTGTTGCTGATACAGATATGAGAATTCGATTTAATGTGATGAAGCACAGATTAGTATCCAATTGAAAAGATGAAGAACGTTCTTTTCAGGTGAATGACGATTTTGCCTGATAATGTTGTTTGGTAATTTCTGATAATGTTCTTATTATGCAAAATTAATTGCTTCCATCACAAAACTAGTTGATTTGGCATCAGGTTGCATCTTTCTTCAGTACTGAAATTATAATGCACAAATAATATTCATTTATAGTTAATAATAAACACTCATACTAAACAATTTATTCTTATAAAATTGTAATTCAAATTGATTTCAAAACAAGAATTTCATTTCATTTATGACCAGTTCTTGCACTTTAAAGCCATGCAATCAAAAGTTATTATGTTTGTTATGTAAATGATGTAATAGGTTCATGGTGAATCATGGGCAGATTAAGTTGGACGTTTTGTGAGAGTGCTCATTCCTCAATGAAAATAAGCTTACTAGACACAAGTCACTGGATATGAGTTTGAGAAGCCGACCAAGTTTTCCGGATAGTGCCAATGTGGTCGACAAGAATTTGAAATGGAATTACCCAACGTTTCCGCATTGAATCAAAAATCTGCTAATAAAATCAATAAAAAACTAATAAAAAAAATTTTTGAAAAACAAAAAACAAAAAAATAGAAACAAAGAAACAAAAAAGTAAATAAAAAACGGGGAAAAAGCATCCTGAACATTGTGACTTCGGGCAAAATGCAAACAAACCGCTAATACAAGAAAAATGCAAAAACTTATCCACTTAATTGGGCTGGCAACACGCAACATCTACTTACAGCTAAAAGCATTAGAAAAACGCTAACCTTGGTTTTTTATTTCATTTTTTATTCTTATAGTTTTAGTTATAGCTCTTATATCACTTTAATCTGTTTAATATTTTTTATTTATTAAATGACAGCTGCTATTTAAAAGTACCTGCAGCACGTTACTTGATACAGATTCTGTTTCCCGCCAAAAATTTTCCAGAAATTTCATGACCCCATTCGAAAATTTCCAGAAAAATTTTGAGCGTTTGACCTAGATTTTAGGCTATTTAAGGTCAAACTTTTTTCATTCTGTATGAATATTTAATTAATNATCTCCACAATGCAATTTCAAAATTTCTAAATGCGTGCAATCAAAATTTCCTTTTACCCCATCAAAAAATATATATGTGCAATTTTAAAAATACACAATAAGATTATGCAAGCAATAGATAAATGAGAATAAAATCAACCAAAATAAAACAAAAATAAAATAGAAGAATTTCGATTAAGAATTCTCGGGACGAGGATTTCGAGGACCTTTCTTCGGTCGTGGAGGTGGAATCAGTTGAGGTGGGTATACAACCGGTGTCGATGAGCAAGCTTCGCACTGGGGATGATTACACGGTCTGATGCTTGACCTAAACAATATTTCACAGTCTGTGAAAAGATGAATAAAAAAAGCAAGAACTTCAATAATATTGTAGTCATTTGAAACTTGTTGTTCACATGAATCACTAACAATATAACATGTCACATTGCTGGGATCAACTGTGATTAGAGATGATTAATTAATTAGCACAATTTATAGCTTTCTGGTGAACAACAACTACAAACTATTTAAGTATATTCACATACCCGAATGGAGATGGACTTATTGGAATCACCTGGTTGGAAGCAACTTCGGCACTGTAGCGAATGTTTGTATACTCATGTCCCGAGTCTTCAATACGCTTAAAAAAAGAAATAAATAAATAAACTAATTAAAAATAAATGTTTACAAAAGTATACATTAAAATAAAATAGTATAGAATGCAATCACTTACTTTATGTTCATGAAGCAATTTTGCGAACGTGTCGATGTAATAATGCACCGACATGTAAACAAACTTGTACTGAGCTTCTGTCTGCACCATTCCTGATCGTTGTGATCGAAGCATCTGCACTGTGCGTCGGATGTCAATCGTGCACTGCAAACCTTGAAAGAAAGTTCAAAATAACATATTTTCAAGTAAAAAAAACAGCTAATACAGCATCACAATACTACTAACACGCATGTTCTTACAAGATACAAAGTTATTCATAATAATATGCAGATCATCTGTAGAATAAAGAATACATTAATAAAGCAAAGCAAAGAATGAAATGCAAGACAAAGAAATACATACTGAGATTAGTCAAAAGTATTAACAATAAAATAATGCATACCGTATTTGCGAATGAGGCACAAGATGAGGTCAATAGCAATAAAAGTTCCTGTTCGACCAATTCCAGCACTGTAAATATAAAAATTATTAAAATTAAAGATGAAGCAAAGTTAGCAGAAACTGCAAAGGCAAAATGGAATTTGTGTAAATTGTCTTTTAGAAATATCATGAACAAACACACCTGCAATGGACAATCAGTGGACGTTTTTCAGTCATGCCGGATTCAAGTTGATTGATTTCTTCAAGAAAATTAACAACCGTACCAGGATTGGGCGGAACCCCATGATCTGGCCAGGCCAAAAATTGGTAATGGTAAACAATACGAGATTCGGCTTCATCGTTGACAATTTTCTGCAAATGTAGCAACAGAATTACTACCCACAAATTAACACTTATGTAAAACACTGCTTAAATTACGTTGTGAACTGATTAATGCGTGCAGAGAATTTATTTGTAAAGTGAACACAGTATGAAGCTGACAGACACCAACTGGCATTAACTACTAGTGACTTATACTAGTACTAAGATAGTGATACTGTAATATGTTCATGAGTGTCTTTGCAATATGTATTTTGATCACAAAACATCATAATACATAACATCCCTATCTTCTTAACATTCATTGTCCTTCAGCCATTGTGGTGGTCTTCGTTCTCACGTAGACGATCGACGATGTCCCACACTTGTAGTATCTGCAGATTATGATGCTGCTTTACTTTCTTCTCAAGGTGCTGTGACAACTGCTGCGTTTTCATCAAATGTGGTTTCAACCATTCCTTTTTCTTCTCCAATTGTATTCTTTTGTGATTGGATCTGTGATTTCCTCACTGTGTATGCGTATGGGTATGTGTTACAGTTGACCTTGCCTATTTGGTAATATTTGTTACAGTGCACTTGGTAGGACAATGGGCCTGCCGGACTCACAACGACCGCTGTTTTTCAAGAGTTCCCTAAATAATAATTATCACTGTATACCTGACCATCAGTTTGGAATGTGCATACCTTCTCAAGATTTTTGTCAGCGTGTTCCTGAATTATGTCTGGATGTGCTATGTCCAGAACAATTCAGAGTTGACGGTCTATGAGAAGCTCAGTCGCGCTATTCCCAGCTGTCGTGCAAAAAGTGACACACAGACAAAATAAGAAATTAGCAAGATTGTATTCCCATTCACGTTGTGCCACTGTGCTTAGTGATACTTTTGTAGTAGGAACCATTCTCTCAGCTTGACTGCTAGATGAAAGATGAAAAGGGGCAGAAGCGATCTGTTTAATACCACCTTATTTAAATTAACAAGACATATTGAGATAAAGTTTCAAGATTTTAATAAAACTTATGTGAACAAAACTTGCCCATGTTTGTCTGTTGATTTTCAGTTTAGTGGGCTGTATATATTCCAAGCGGTGACTTAAACTCTAATGAGTTATTGATTTACGAATTGTTTGGCCGGCAAAAAGCTACAGCTATCGATTTAGTTCCTACAACATTTATTTTTATACAATGATGCAAAGTACGCAAAAATACACGGAGAGTAAGATTATTCATTATTCAACGTGCATCCCTCATAAGCACCATCGAAAAATGCATCACCTGCATCGGCGATAGTGAACCTATACACAACGGTATGTGTATATAAAAATTATGCACAGAAAGAGCACAAATGCAATGCTGCAATATCCGCTTTAATGGAAGAGAAAGGAATGAAACCAAATGGTGTGCGTCTGTGTTCTTATTAATGCCATTGCCATCTCATGGGGCTATATCGATAATTGGATAGCTGCGTTGCGTGACATCACAACCGTGCAGCATCTGCACTAGCTTGAGTCGCATAGTCGCAGCCGCAAATTTTCAGTTTTTTATAAAATATTTCACAGACTTTTAATTCTTATTGTCAAATTTGAGCTTATGAATAAATATCAGATTTTAATTCATCATCATTATCAAGCAAATAATTATCAACCATTAACATATACAATTATGCTGATATCTGATGTAATAATAATAATAATTATTATTATAACTTTGTACACATTAGAGGCAGGTGAAACAACGAAAGTCAGCGCATACAGATTAAGCTTTCCCAGCTACAATGATGCAGTGTTACTGGCTCATCTGGCAGTTTAGTCTCCACTGGCATGCTCTCCATTTGCCTCAAATGCCATGAAACGCTCACACTTTTCCCTGTCTAAAAATGGGAGCTTCCTCATGCACCAGGTTTTTGGTCTACCACGGTTCCTCTACCAATTTTAAAAATTTTGCCTCCCATTCTACAATGTTTGCCATTTCACAACACTCATTTACGCCAGAGTTCATTTATTTCACTTTTACAACATGGCACATTTATTGATTTCTTATGTGAAGTGTTCGATAAAACTATTTTTTATTATTTATAAAGAATAATATTTGTTACAGGCTTTTGATATACATCAAACAAGAAAAAATGTTGTTCCCTCTTCGTTAATTTTATCTACACGTTTTACTGATTTACTTGTATTAGTTATTATTATTTTATTTTCAAAAGCTGTTAACTCAGTTTTGATTTTTTTCTAAAAAGCTTCTTAATATCATTGGCTGGCATAGATAGCATAATATTTACACTTTTAAATAACCCCTCATAGGCCTCATTGATATAAAATAACGTACTGTTGAGATTTTATGACGTCTGTAAAAAATGTAATAGAGTTTATTTATTGTTTTTGTAATGAAGACTTTTTGTGTAAATGATAAATGAACGCAAGTGCAAAAGCGTAAAATTGTAATTTAAAAAACGTAACGAAATAAAAGAAAAGAAATGAAATGAAAAAGCATATGAAAAATGTCCAAAATTCTATTAATAAAATATAAAACTATAGCACTATAAGAGAAAGTAACAGATAGATATATAAAGGCAGAAATGATAGAAAAGTAATAAATGAATATTCTGCACGCATCAGACATAATCATGCAAATAAAAGAAAAAAGTACGAAAACTTCTGAAAAATGCTCATTTTATTTTTCATACCTTTTCCATGTATTATATACATATGCTATGTTTAAGAATTCGTATCCAATGCATCATATATTGTTTTACTTTCAAGTTAGTGTCAAAATATGCAAATGAAAAAAGAAGAGTAAAAAGCAGTAGTTGGAAAACTATAAAAATGACAACAAATGTAAAATAACAAAAACAAAATAAAATTTAAATGAATGAAGAAAATATTTTCAAAAATAATAGAAATAAATTTTCTTTTAGAAAAATTCATAATGCAGTTTTGAACAAATGAATGACTGAATGAATGATGAAATCAAGTGTAAATTAACAAATAAAAATGAGGAGCTATTGTGATTCATAAAAAATTCCATACATAAATTTTGCTGTGAGAAAG
Source organism: Trichinella pseudospiralis (assembly GCA_001447645.1). Classification (NCBI taxonomy): domain Eukaryota; kingdom Metazoa; phylum Nematoda; class Enoplea; order Trichinellida; family Trichinellidae; genus Trichinella; species Trichinella pseudospiralis. Next base: position 21,687 of record JYDV01000203.1, read on the forward strand.
CCCAAACACTACACTATTATACAACAAATACATCCTCCTTGCAAGTTTCAACCATGTAGGTTTGTTGTTAACTAAATTCATCTAAGCAAAACTTCATCTTTTCAAAGTATTCCAACCTCAGACTTACAAAACAGGGTCCCAAAGAGAACTGCATTTACCTTTGCTTTTCAGTTATGCATCGTGACTTCACTTTTTCTTGTCCTCAATCTTCATATTTGCAAAAATGCTAAACATTAACCCAAATGTTCGCTTTATCATACAGTAAACTTGCAAATCAAATGTTAGAGCTAAAATTAAATTCCAAAACGTGATAAATAACAGCTTTTTAACTAAACGTATACTTCTCAAATTTTCAAAGCATATCTTTTAGGCGACAGAACCAATGCTATTACGCCACAATTTTGCAATGAGCCCATTATTAAAAATAATGCCATTTAAAAATGCAAACTCTCCATTTTTTCCAACCAATAGAACATTAGCCCTGAAAATTTCACCTAGAGAAACTATCCCGTGCTAATTATCTGTTATGATAGTGAATTGTCGATTATACGTCATGATATGAATTGTCATAGTCGTGTAATTTCTTTATGTTGGCAGTAATTGTCAGTGCTTCTTTATCAATTTGTGCATAAGTTCCTTCGGTCGTGGATAACGTCTCTGAATAAAACGCAACTGAAATTTCTTGCGTTGAAGGCGACTTGTGGCAAAGAACGGCCGGATACCGTGCAGCGATGCATCACACATCAATACTAACAATTGCTTCCATCATAGTGTGTTACAACCGCATTGGAAGACAATCTTTTGACATCTCTGAAAGCATCTTCGTGCCTACGGGTACATATCCACTGGAGAAGAGGATCCTATGGAGAGNATTCTATTAATAAAATATAAAACTATAGCACTATAAGAGAAAGTAACAGATAGATATATAAAGGCAGAAATGATAGAAAAGTAATAAATGAATATTCTGCACGCATCAGACATAATCATGCAAATAAAAGAAAAAAGTACGAAAACTTCTGAAAAATGCTCATTTTATTTTTCATACCTTTTCCATGTATTATATACATATGCTATGTTTAAGAATTCGTATCCAATGCATCATATATTGTTTTACTTTCAAGTTAGTGTCAAAATATGCAAATGAAAAAAGAAGAGTAAAAAGCAGTAGTTGGAAAACTATAAAAATGACAACAAATGTAAAATAACAAAAACAAAATAAAATTTAAATGAATGAAGAAAATATTTTCAAAAATAATAGAAATAAATTTTCTTTTAGAAAAATTCATAATGCAGTTTTGAACAAATGAATGACTGAATGAATGATGAAATCAAGTGTAAATTAACAAATAAAAATGAGGAGCTATTGTGATTCATAAAAAATTCCATACATAAATTTTGCTGTGAGAAAGCCCAAACACTACACTATTATACAACAAATACATCCTCCTTGCAAGTTTCAACCATGTAGGTTTGTTGTTAACTAAATTCATCTAAGCAAAACTTCATCTTTTCAAAGTATTCCAACCTCAGACTTACAAAACAGGGTCCCAAAGAGAACTGCATTTACCTTTGCTTTTCAGTTATGCATCGTGACTTCACTTTTTCTTGTCCTCAATCTTCATATTTGCAAAAATGCTAAACATTAACCCAAATGTTCGCTTTATCATACAGTAAACTTGCAAATCAAATGTTAGAGCTAAAATTAAATTCCAAAACGTGATAAATAACAGCTTTTTAACTAAACGTATACTTCTCAAATTTTCAAAGCATATCTTAAATAAAAACAAACGGAGAAATGAAAAATTTTATTCAGCAATTAAATAGGGGATTTATTTGTTGCTTAACTCGATAATGAATGACCACCGAGAATGTAATCTGTCAGTACTGCTATTCAAATCAGACAAGAAAGCACAGTTGATATAAAATCACATATGATTCAACTAACAGAACTTATTGCATCTATACTGCGTACAACATCCAGAAAATTACATTTAAAAGTGCTTAATCCTAGGATTTAGAATGTTCCTATATGACGTTTCTGCAATATTACAGAACCAGGTGCATGATGAGAAATCAACCCAATACTTTAAACAGAATATCTTACCATTTTGCTGCTTCAGAATTTCTCAATCATATTACTACTGTATTCAGCTTGTATTCAGCTATAATGCACTGTATATGGTAAATGCAATAGTCTCATTCTTTCGCCAATCAAATAATTGATAGAAGCGTTTACATAATCGCTCAACATGATAAAATATTAACAGAAAAGAAAATTGGTGGCTTTAAAAAACACAAAAGGCAATAGTTAACAAAAATCCAAAAAGGAAACCAACAATACTTTAACATCACCTACGCACAAATACCAACATATAATCCAAAAACAGTCAATACTATTCAACTAACCATCTTTGCATGCACCTTAAAAGAATAATAGAGTATTTACAAAGTAATAATAACACATAATATCATACCGTATGCAGTTAATTATAATAATTAATAACATGTAAATTTTTATTTACTGCAGTGTTCTAATTAAATGAAAAATATAATGCAATCATTCAATTGCCGCATTAAATTCTCATGATTTGAAATGAAGTTTTATTTTGACAAATGAAGATTAATTTGTGAATTAGAGAAGGCTTGGATAAACGTTTCAGTTGCTCAGATTAAATTTAATGCAGATGAAAGAATTGTGGACAGCAGCTGAATTTCGAAAATGAATTATCAAAGCAACGCCAACAAGAAAATGATTAAATTGTGTAACAAATGTTTACTGATTCCCTGCTATATCAACACCTGAGCTTAAAATCGTAACAGCAAAAACTGCTATTTTTAAGACAACAATGCATATACAAGTGGTTTTAAATTTGATGTGGTGGTCAGCCATTGTGGGGGTCTTCGTTCTCACGTAGACGATCGACGATGTCCCACACTTGTAGTATCTGCAGATTATGATGCTGCCTTACTTTCTTCTCAAGGTGCTGTGACAACTGCTGCGCTTTCATCAAATGTGGTTTCAACCATTCCTTTTTCTTCTCCAATTGTATTCTTTTGTGATTGGATATGCTCACGACCGATATGCTCACAACGACCGCTGTTTTTCAAGAGTTCCCTAAATAATAATTATCACTGTATACCTGACCATCAGTTTGGAATTTGCATACCTTCTCAAGATTTTTGTCAGCGTGTTCCTGAATTATGTCTGGATGTGCTATGTCCAGAACAATTCGGAGTTGACGGTCTATGAGAAGCTCAGTCGCGCTATTCCCAGCTGTCGTGCAAAAAGTGACACACAGACAAAATAAGAAATTAGCAAGATTGTATTTCCATTCACGTTGTGCCACTGTGCTTAGTGATACTTTTGTAGTAGGAACCATTCTCTCAGCTTGACTGCTAGATGAAAGATGAGAAGGGGCAGAAGCGATCTGTTTAATACCACCTTCATTTAAGTATTTCCTGAAGTACTTGTGATGTGAACTGCGCACCGTTATCTGAGATGATGATATCAGGCAGTCCATGGATGCTAAAACTTTGTCGCAAGGATAATATCACAGTTCAGATGGTGTCTTTTTAAGAACACCGACTTCAAGCCATTTGGAAAATGCGTCCACAACGATTAAAGAATTCTTGCAGAAAACGGGGCTTGAAAGGTCATTGCGTATGCGAGACCACAAAATACTGAGAGAATCCAGTTGTATACAGACGCGTGCGGAAGCGAACCTCTAGACTGTTGGCACTGTTCGCATATTCTTACTCTATTTTCAATTTCACTGTTTCATTTTGGCCACCAAACGTTCCATCAGGCCAGGGTTTGCATTCCAATTATGCCTGGATGACCTATGTGCAAATCTTCAAGATGTGCTTGGAATGGGATGATCACTTTAATACCCCATAGAAAACCACCATTGTGAATTGAAATTTCATGTTGAATCGTTCAACCGATTCAGCTTCCAGTTATTCTCTCCATGCCAATCTGCTGTGAGAATCAGATCTTTGGCAGACATTCGTGCAATATCTTTAATACAAAGCGGAGAATTGTCTATAAATTCAGTCTCTCTAGGTAAAATTTTTAGAGCTAATGTTCTATTGGTTGGCAAAATAACGAGTTTTCATTGTAGCTAATCAAAGCTAAGCAATTTTAATCAGAAAAAAAAGACAATGACCCGTGAAATTTAAATGAAAATGCTATTACGCCACAATTTTGCAGGCGACAGAACCAATGCTATTACGCCACAATTTTGCAATGAGTTCATTATTAAAAATAATGCCATTTAAAAATGCAAACTCTCCATTTTTTTCCAACCAATAGAACATTAGCCCTGAAAATTTTACCTAGAGAGACTATCCCGTGGCTAATTATCTGTTATGATAGTGAATTGTCGATTATACAGATAGTCGTGTAATTTCTTTATGCTGGCAGTAATTGTCAGTGCTTCTTTATCAATTTGTGCATAAGTTCTTTCGGTCGTGGATAACGTCTCTGAATAAAACGCAACTGGAATTTCTTGCGTTGAAGATGACTTGTGGCAAAGAACGGCCTGATACCGTGCAGCGATGCATCACACATCAATACTAACAATTGCTTCCATCATAGTGTGTTACAACCGCATTGGAAGACAATCTTTTGACATCTCTGAAAGCATCTTCGTGCCTACGGGTACATATCCACTGGAGAAGAGGATCCTATGGAGAGGCTGACGTCAAATGATGTACATCACTAATTTACATGTTCAAATGTTTAAACCAGTTAAGTTCGAGTAGATTTGGACAGTGACCCTTCGTAACAATAAGAGTCAGCGTGTGATAGATATTTTCATACTGCACATTCACTAAGCAGCTTCCTTTCAATTTTAACAATTCACCCTCAAAAGCTGCCAGTTTGAAAGTAATTAATTTCAACCCAAATTTTCTTGCTTGGGGCAGCATTCAGAAAATGTATTCAGAAACAATAAATTCTGAACCAGTGTCCATTTCCATTTGGCACGGAAGGTGTCCAACAACAACTCTTACTCTAATCTTTCTTAACAGTAAACATAACTGATGATGCTTCGCCAATGTTCTGACATTGTTGAGTAGCAGAAAATATAGAAGCCTTGAGGTAAGACGGTGAACGAATGCTAATGAATTTGCTGTGTGCTTCAGCTTTGTCTTCTTCAGTCGTTTAGCTTTAATCTGGCAAATTTTCTCTACATATGCCCCACTTTCTGAAATGCTCTGCAGTGAGCGTATCTGAAACAACACTGAGATGAAATGGGTGTGTGCCTCCACAGCTTGCTTTGCTGTTCTTACCTGAATTTGATAAACATTATGTGATGTGTCTGAAGCACAAACATCTCGGTTATGCTAAGCGACGGCTTCTGCTGATAGGGCTTCTTTCAGGGCTCATTCGAAGGTCAAATTTTACCGCAAAAATGGGTGGGGCTGTAGTTCTTCATCTCGCAAGACAATAAACAGTCGACCACATCACATAATCTCAAATTCAAAAAAACTTTAGCCAACCGACCAAAATCAGCAATAAAATCAGAAACTGATTCGCCGACTTTCTGATTTCACTGATAAAAAGCATTGCGTTTCGCAATTTCACATAGTTGCGGAAAGAAACGTCCCACAAAATCACTTCAAAAGATTTTTCAATAGAGAATCAAATTGAAAACTGCTCCACAACAAGAGCTTAACAGTACGGTTCATTTTATCAGAGGATCATTAACTTTATTAGCTCCTGAGAAGAAAACCAAACAAGACGCGTATGCTGTTCATGGTTTGCTAATCATTAATGTAATCTTAATCATTAGTGTACCTTTAATGCAAACTCATCCTCGTCGCCAATGTTGTGTATAGAAAACTGATTAATGCGTGCATAGAATTTATTTGTAAGGACAACACACTAATAAGATGCAGTCGAACTTGGTTAAATGCACATAGAATTTGGCAAAAATTACCATGCACTCATCCAAAGGTAGGTATTATGCAAAGTAACTGAAAGAAGCAATAACTTCACATTTACAAATATGAAACAGTACAAAACACAAATTGGTGTGAAAAAACGTTCATTCATTTTAGTAAAATAGCCACAAATATAGGTTTGAATTACATTTTGCAGTACCTGCATTACCAGCTAATCTTCAATTCGATTTAGGGTTGTCTGATTTATGCTGTCTTCGTAAAAATTGTGACCGAAATGTCACCAGATCTGCGACAGCTTCCTGGTCAGTAACTTCCCAGGAAAGCAGTAGATGTTTTAAATTTGGCTTACTTCACCTTGTCTGTAATACACGAGCTTATTCTGATATAGAAAACAATATACTCTGCTGAGTATCAATAGTTGTTATGGCTGATAATAAACGTAAAGTGGCAGAAACGCGTCTACTGTGCACTTAAGAAATATGTATTGCAAACAGTAAATGCCGTGGGCCTCAGCAAAATCAGGCACTTAACCAAGCAGTGCACTTATTCATTATTTTACCGTATAATAACTACAGGAAATTTTGTTAGGCCAAAATCTTCAGCATTTATCCAAGTTCAAGTGTATATGTATCATGCACACAGAATACGCACACACGTTTTGTTCACACTGGTTGGCATGAACTACTGGTGCTACTGTAAAATGTTCCTGGGAGCTCTTTTGAATATATTTTTTGTCACATAACACCGTAATACATAAAAGTTTATCTTTGCATCAGTAAAATCAAATAAGTAAATTAACCTTGATAATCAAATGTGCATACTGTTTGTCCTGTCGAACTGACAGCGCATAGTCACCAGGCGTGCTTTGACTTTCGCGAACAAGGAAACTACCATTACGCCCTTGTTCCATCAATATCTGCTCTGCTTCACGTCCACTGATATAGCCGTGGAACCATCTACAAGTGAACTGCCATTGAAAATGACAACAATAAAAGAAAATAATATAAAAATGTCATAGACTTATTAAACATATGACAAAGTAATACAGACTAACAATGAAGAAGAAATTAATGCAGTTTATAATGACATGGAAAAGGCAAAAGAAATGTTGATCAAAAGTACAGCTACCTTTCAGCTGTTGGATCAACGGCGTTTGAAAAATATTTCAAAATTATCAGGTCACCATTTTTTTTCTCGTAATTGTTCTTTATTCTCCATGTAAAATTGAACAAGCTCTGAAGGTGAAAGTTTCAGGGTACAGCGCATAATATTCGCCCGTATTCTGAATTTTGATGTGAGTTACTTTGTTGCCAGGACAAACAGTAGCCATGAATTTGAATCGAGAATTCATGAAACAGTTGAAGTTATGAAATATCGGCTGAACAAACAACGAACAAGACATGCTGAAAAAAAAATAAAATAAATTTACAATTTATAAGAGAAACTTCCAGGAAAGACAAATTGAAAAAGATAATTTGAAGCAACTGATTGCCAGAATATCGCTAATATCAGCAGATGATACTAAAAGAAGAGGAATGCAACAAATCTTATAAAAATATCAACAATACTGGCGAAAATAGCAAAATCTGGCAATTTTCATTTTAAAATCAAATTTTTTGGACAATAACTATTACTTAGGAAATAATCGTCGTTTCGTTGGTGCACACACGTTAACATAGAAAAATATTAAAATTCTCCACAACATTGCATTAGAAAACTGTGCAATAAATGACATTGCATTAGAAAATTGGGCAATAAATGATTTTCAAGCACAATTGAAAAATTCTACAGTAATCCCAATTTGAAGGTGACTCTTAAATTTTGATTTCAATTTTTAAAGTAAAAATTAAATAACCTTCAAAAATTTTATTATAAATAAAAAAAGTTCAACAGTAATATTAAAAATTACTGTATACTTAAATTTTCATAACCACTTTAAAATACAGACATTAAAATTGTTGTTTAAAGTTTAAAATTTTGAATATGCAGTGAACAAGCTTCATTTTATCACAGTCATATTCCGGAACTGCGATCACCTGATCGCCCGCTTTCCCACATCTGAGCTTGGTAAGTGGACCCTCAATTTAACTTATAGCATAATCATTAATTAAGCATACATGCTAAATTAACAGTTTAATCGCTGCTACTGGAACAGATTTGTGCAATTCATGTGTGATGAAACATCACTTTTAGAAATTTCGGTGTTAAGAAGAACCGAAAACAAGAGAAAAGCCTACGTACTTGTACTGAAACAGAAATTTTACCTTCAGCTATTTAAAAAAATAGATCTGCTGCTGAGCGAAAAACAGCAAATGACAGACACTCATTCCGAAGACGAACAGGAAATAACAAAATCGGAAAGCGTGGTTAGTACATCGCAGGGCGCGGATCAGACGAATCCATCCGAAGGTAAGACAGCTTTGAGTGGATTTTGGGAATTTCTGATACGGAATGGTCTCGAAAGTAAGCAGAACCTAGATTCATCGTCAGTGGGCCTTCCAAAATTGACAGTGGTTTTTGATTTGGTGAGTTTCCTTGATTAAAATTCCAAAATGTCATTAATATTTCATTTTATACAGGATTTGACGTTGATTTATTCAAGCAAACAGAAACTGTTTCCTGCACAGCAACGTCTAGCGTCGGGAAAGGTAAGTATGCAAATATTATTTTTCAAAATTGGCAAAACTCCAAAGTATTATTTTTAGTATTTTACGGCAATCCGGCCACACTGCATTACCTTACTGAAAAATATACGGCCATTGTGCAACATAATGATGTTCAGTTTAGGTACCGAATCGTATGTTAAGGATGTTCTTACCCTTATTGATCCGAATGGGGAATATTTTGAGTAATAATTTGATGAGACATATCACAAGCTGTTTTGAGATCAGACTTGTGCATAAATTTTGCCACTTTATTTTTACCAGAATTTTTCAGCAAGATTTTTAGCAAAAAGAGCTGTACTAACGTTTATGGCATGTGGGCAAAAGACCTTGGAAAAACAGGGGCAGATTTAAAAAGAACTGTGCTGATCGATGACAAACGGCAGTCATTTTTGCATCAGGTAGCCATATCCTGAACAAATTATAATTGCAGTGATTTAATCAACTTTTACCCTAATATAGCCATTCAATGGCATACCAATACTGCCATGGACTGGAGAAGCAAATGACGAAGAGCTGCTGAGAATAGAGAAAATTATAATGGAGTTGTTAGAAGAAGTACGGCTAAGCATTGTACAGAAATTTATAAATCACTTATCCATTTAAATTTTATTTAGAAGAATGTATGTGAAATTTTGAAGAAGCAATACGACCTACGGAAAAAATTTAGATTTTAACTGCCTCCGTAACGTTATGCATGCTATGCAAAATGTTACATATAATTTAACCTAACAGTTTCAATGTAATATCTGTTACATAATAATAATAATAATAATAANGATCATCACATGTGTCACTTGATTGTCCTGTCGAACTGACAGCGCATAGTCACCAGGCGTGCTTTGACTTTCGCGAACAAGGAAACTACCATTACGCCCTTGTTCCATCAATATCTGCTCTGCTTCACGTCCACTGATATAGCCGTGGAACCATCTACAAGTGAACTGCCATTGAAAATGACAACAATAAAAGAAAATAATATAAAAATGTCATAGACTTATTAAACATATGACAAAGTAATACAGACTAACAATGAAGAAGAAATTAATGCAGTTTATAATGACATGGAAAAGGCAAAAGAAATGTTGATCAAAAGTACAGCTACCTTTCAGCTGTTGGATCAACGGCGTTTGAAAAATATTTCAAAATTATCAGGTCACCATTTTTTTTCTCGTAATTGTTCTTTATTCTCCATGTAAAATTGAACAAGCTCTGAAGGTGAAAGTTTCACGGTACAGCGCATAATATTCGCCCGTATTCTGAATTTTGATGTGAGTTACTTTGTTGCCAGGACAAACAGTAGCCATGAATTTGAATCGAGAATTCATGAAACAGTTGAAGTTATGAAATATCGGCTGAACAAACAACGAACAAGACATGCTGAAAAAAAATAAAATAAATTTACAATTTATAAGAGAAACTTCCAGGAAAGACAAATTGAAAAAGATAATTTGAAGCAACTGATTGCCAGAATATCGCTAATATCAGCAGATGATACTAAAAGAAGAGGAATGCAACAAATCTTATAAAAATATCAACAATACTGGCGAAAATAGCAAAATCTGGCAATTTTCATTTTAAAATCAAATTTTTTGGACAATAACTATTACTTAGGAAATAATCGTCGTTTCGTTGGTGCACACACGTTAACATAGAAAAATATTAAAATTCTCCACAACATTGCATTAGAAAACTGTGCAATAAATGACATTGCATTAGAAAATTGGGCAATAAATGATTTTCAAGCACAATTGAAAAATTCTACAGTAATCCCAATTTGAAGGTGACTCTTAAATTTTGATTTCAATTTTTAAAGTAAAAATTAAATAACCTTCAAAAATTTTATTATAAATAAAAAAAGTTCAACAGTAATATTAAAAATTACTGTATACTTAAATTTTCATAACCACTTTAAAATACAGACATTAAAATTTTTGTTTAAAGTTTATAATTTGCAGTGAACAAGTTTTATTTTATCACAGTCATGTATTTGAACTGCGGTCACCTGTGCGCCTGCTTTCGTCCTTCTGACTTGGTAAGTGCAACTCCAAACTAACTTTCAGCTTGATTATAATAAATAAGCATATATGCTTAATTGACAGTTGAATCGCTGTAACTGGAACACATTTCTGCAGTTTATGCATGATCAAACTTTACTTTTAGTCTNTCAATGCTGGTTGGGTTAATTTTCGTCGTATTCAGTGGCTAAAACAATTGAATGCAATAAATTTGTGTTCAAATCTTTGAAATTTTTTCACAAAAAAATCATTCGTACGTGTTTCAAATGAACGACACTTCCTGATGTTTCAACCATCGGAGAACGACGATAATGTTCCACCAAATCTTTCAACGAAGAAAATTCGTCCCCACCACCAACACCGTATCTGTTGTCCTAAATCACAAAAATTAATTTTTTATACAACAAAATAGAGATGTTGCTTCTGAATATTTTTCTTTTACTTACCTTACACCGGATCATCACATGTGTCACTTGATTGTCCTGTCGAACTGACAGCGCATAGTCACCAGGCGTGCTTTGACTTTCGCGAACAAGGAAACTACCATTACGCCCTTGTTCCATCAATATCTGCTCTGCTTCACGTCCACTGATATAGCCGTGGAACCATCTACAAGTGAACTGCCATTGAAAATGACAACAATAAAAGAAAATAATATAAAAATGTCATAGACTTATTAAACATATGACAAAGTAATACAGACTAACAATGAAGAAGAAATTAATGCAGTTTATAATGACATGGAAAAGGCAAAAGAAATGTTGATCAAAAGTACAGCTACCTTTCAGCTGTTGGATCAACGGCGTTTGAAAAATATTTCAAAATTATCAGGTCACCATTTTTTTTCTCGTAATTGTTCTTTATTCTCCATGTAAAATTGAACAAGCTCTGAAGGTGAAAGTTTCACGGTACAGCGCATAATATTCGCCCGTATTCTGAATTTTGATGTGAGTTACTTTGTTGCCAGGACAAACAGTAGCCATGAATTTGAATCGAGAATTCATGAAACAGTTGAAGTTATGAAATATCGGCTGAACAAACAACGAACAAGACATGCTGAAAAAAAAATAAAATAAATTTACAATTTATAAGAGAAACTTCCAGGAAAGACAAATTGAAAAAGATAATTTGAAGCAACTGATTGCCAGAATATCGCTAATATCAGCAGATGATACTAAAAGAAGAGGAATGCAACAAATCTTATAAAAATATCAACAATACTGGCGAAAATAGCAAAATCTGGCAATTTTCATTTTAAAATCAAATTTTTTGGACAATAACTATTACTTAGGAAATAATCGTCGTTTCGTTGGTGCACACACGTTAACATAGAAAAATATTAAAATTCTCCACAACATTGCATTAGAAAACTGTGCAATAAATGACATTGCATTAGAAAATTGGGCAATAAATGATTTTCAAGCACAATTGAAAAATTCTACAGTAATCCCAATTTGAAGGTGACTCTTAAATTTTGATTTCAATTTTTAAAGTAAAAATTAAATAACCTTCAAAAATTTTATTATAAATAAAAAAAGTTCAACAGTAATATTATAAATTACTGTATACTTAAATTTTCATAACCACTTTAAAATACAGACATCAAAATTGTTGTTTAAAGTTTATAATTTTCAATATGCAGTGAACAAGTTTTATTTTATCACAGTCATTTATTTGAACTGCGGTCACCTGTGCGCTTGCTTTTGTCCTTGTGAACTTGGTAAGTGCAACTCTAATCTAACTTTCAGCTTGATTATAATAAATAAGCATATATGCTTAATTGACAGTTGAATCGCTGTAACTGGAACACTTTCTGCAGTTTATGCATGATCAAACTTTACTTTTAGTCTTAAGAAAAAGTGAAAACAAGAAAAAATCGTACGTACTTGCACTGAAACAGAAAATTTGCCTTGTTTTTTTTAAGAAAATCAGATCTGTTGTTAAACATGGAATGGAAACTATTAGAAGATGATTCTGAAAAGAAACAGCAAAAAGGAAAGCGTAATCAACAGGCTAGTACATCGCAGAATGCGTCTGAGACAGAAATTACGCGAAAATTGAAATGTTTGAAGAAGATATGGAATGACTTCAAAAGAGTTCTATGCGTAAAAAAATGTTACAAATATGTTAATGAGCAACCTGAGGTTGACTTGGATACAATCTCAACAAACAATGATAAACTTACAATAGTATTTGATTTGGTAAATAAACTTCATTGACAATAATTCTAAAATTTTAAAATGCTGTTGAACTTTAATCTTTTTTAAGGATTCGACGTTGGTTTTTTCAAGAAGAGAAATACAATTCGACGAACAGTGTTCAATAGAACTGATAAAAGTATATATTCAAAATTTATTATTCACAATTGCTATAATTGAAAATTATTTTTGCAGTACTGCGTGGCGATCAGGCCGCATTGCCGGACACTATTAGAAACAATACGACCATTTTGCAATATAGTGGTATATAGCGCCGGTAGTCGTAGATACGTCCACGATGTTGTTGAACATCTAGATGGAGAAAAAAAATTTTTTGAGTAATAAACTGATTTGAAATATTGCAAGCTCTTTTCAAACCATATTTGTGAATAAATTTTATAATTTTCCTTTCTTGAATGCCTTTTTAGCAAAGTCCTGAACAGGAATAACTGCCAACTGGAAAATGGCGTCTTTATAAAAGATCTTAGAAAAACGGGATATCCGTTAGAAAGGACTGTTTGGATTGATGATAAAGTGGAATCATTTCCGTTTCAAGTAAGCAAAACATGCGCAACATATAATTCTAGTGATTCAATAATTTTTTTCTCCACTTTAGCCTTACAATGGGATAGTAATAAAGCCTTGGATCGGGGATCCAAAAGATGAAGAAATATTAAG